>JBAMBQ010002967.1:0-34709 GCA_037044495.1 Stegana nigrithorax | reverse complement strand
ATTTCACAACTTAAGCGCGCTTAGATCGCGAACCATTCTGCGGCGGGACTTTTTATGCTTGAAGCGAGCCATGACTTAAACTTTCTTTAATTTTAATATATCTTCTTTTTTTGCGATGGATTATTTTTGACACTCTCTGATTGGCTTTATTAACTATCACAACTTATAAATGTGAAATAAATTTTTTTTAATATTTTACTCACTATTTATTTAACGGTGTAGTTGCGTTTAAGTGGCCAATGTTTGTGCGTTTATAGACGATTGGCTGGAACCGCAGTACAAAGTAGATTACGCGTTTCCAGGCTTTTTTGTCTTACTTTTATAGTAGGCGCTTCAAACTTGGCCTACACTGTGCGAAATTGTTGTGTCCGACAAAAAGCTTTGCATATGTAAACTTATAAAATTGTAATGGTCGCAAAAACCAAACAAATCTACCAAACTTCAATTCGAAATCTGCAGATATCTCAACACCTTTGAGGTAACCTAATTTTTTAACGTGTAACAAAAAAAAGCTCGAACGAACCGGATTTGTCTACTCGTGCAACGATTTTCACTTGAATTCGGACACTTATGACGTTACTTAAATTTGTTGACTTTTATTTTTTTTGTTTTGTTTTATTTTTTTGGTAAGTTTTCAAGCTCAGATCAGAGATCGGAGAAGTAAGCTTTATGTAAATAGTAGACTACAAAATCAGTCGACTTTTTATTTATTTATTTATATTTATTTTTTTTCTTTTTTTTTTTTGTTACCTATGTATATGCTTATGTCGGATTTGTTTTATTTTTTTTATTATTATTATTTTTTAACGTAGTCTCTTTTTTTTATTTATTTGTTTGTATTTAGTAAGTACAAAAGTTTGTTTTCCCGTCGTTGTTGTATCTCCACTTTAGCCGGTTTCTACCAAGCAAACTCATGCGATAAACTTGAAGCCACAATTTCAACGGAAAAACATTTGAAAGTCTCGAAAAAAAGAGTTAAATGTTTATTTAATTTTAATTAAAAAATTTTGGCTGGCCTGAGTTGTTTTGTGTTATTGCGTTGTTTAATGTGTGTTTTTTTGTTTTGTGTTTTTTTTTTTTATTGTTTTAACTGTTTTGTAATAACTTTTAATTTCTTTTTATTGTCCACACTTCGTATCGAATGTTCGATTGCCATAATTTTGGCGCATTAAATGCATATTCGATGCGCATTAGGCCCAATACTTTTTGGGAATTCCCCTTCAATCAACACAAACAAAGAAGTGACGTTCAAAGCAAGGTCTTTAGGTGGCTGGTGATGTACCTTACATGTTTATAGAATGTGTCACAAAGGCTGTAATAATAGTGAATTAATTATCCATTTTGCTAGGTTATCTGAGTGTATTTAGATGCAACTTGATCCACCAATTGTGCTAGTCAATTAGATGCTTAGGATGATAATAACATAATTAATCAATACGAATGGAGTGTATGGTGCGATTCGCTCTGCTTTGTATACTAACGAATCCACTACACATGCAATGTAAAAAGGTATAGCTCCAGGACCTTACTGTAAAAAGTTTCGAGCTAAACGAACTCGATAATGAATAGCATAAGACAGGCTTATTACGCTGTTAAACTGTCGCAAAGACCTACAACATCGCATACCGCCTCAATAACACTTTATCAACACACATGTGTATGTACATATGTATACTGCATGAAAGGGATTTCTTAATGTTATAATAAGTACAGTGGCTGCCCTATCTTTCTCGTTTTAGTTAGAAATTTGAACTTCGTATTCATATGTGTTAATAGCATAAATGTCAACCTAAAGACATTGGTTTAAACTAAAACCCTCATTTACTCGACTTAGGCTTGCGCTGTGTTGCGGTTTGCAATGGAAATGTATCGTTCCCTGGAGAAAAAGATAATTTCGTAACATTTGATCATTTTGCAACGCCATATGAATAACTCGACTGATAACGCCACGATTCATGCCGGCAATCTTCACGTGTTTCTAGCGTACAGTTGACGTCACGTACAGTAGACTACTTTGGAAATGTCTAAATGGCATGACAGTTGACTTTTCTTATTTACTTTTTTATATTTTAGAAGGGTTATAGATCGTTGTTTGCTTTAATTTCCATGGACCGTAGACTTTAAACAAAATTAATTATTGTAAAACTTTTGGTTAAGCTATTCTATGGCGTTATGCGTTATTGTGCTTTAAACGTTCGAAGTTCATATTTAAGCAAGCCGAGTGCTAAATTGCCGGCCATTTTGAAGAAAGGAGTGTTTAGATTGCATTTAAGTAAATACAAAAAAAAATAAAACAAAACCAAAAGAAGATTTCATGACTCTATTCACTTTAACTTTGACTTTAACACATTAGTCATAGAGCTTTTATTGCCTCACATCGCCAGTTAACCCTTTAACTCGATCAAATTAAATTTGGCCGCTTCATTATGTCATATACTTGTGCTGTTTTTTTACGTGTTTCATATCTTATGCAATTTTTGGACTTTGAATTTATTTTTCATTGTGATTGTGATTGTGACTTTGATTTAACGCATTCAACTAAATTTAATGAGATTTGTTTTTTTTTTTATATAAACATACTACATAAACACATATGTAAGTATGCATCTGTGATAAAAGTTGTAGAAATTGTTGGCGCAGCATCTGCTGCTCTTTAATATTGGAATTGTGTTGCCGCATGTTGTTAAACGCTGATGTACCCTAAAGATAGTGTGTACTGCTGTTTTTGCTTATGACCGCTGATGTTGTTTTAACTATCATTAAATGAAAGTGAACGCGTTTTTTTCCGATAATTGCGACGGCTGTGCAATTTTTGTTGTCATCTTTAGACAAAGTGTCGTTTACCTTGAAATCTTATAAAATTTTGTTCGTTTCAAGAAGGCCGCTGAACGTATTCAATGTTCAATAAGATAATAAACAATACGTACATACTTACATTCATACATACATACATACATAGGTAGGCACATATGTTTGTATACTTAAATTAATTATTAAAATAATATACTGGTCCTGATGTGTAGCGGATGGCTGATTTTTGTTGACATTGTTAAAAATGCAAAAACAAACCCGTTGTGGTGTTTGCCTTTTTTTAAAAAAGAAAATTTATGATCTGAGAAGATTTTAACCAAAACAAAATTTTAATAATAATATATATATGCATATATATATATAAAATTTAGAAAAAAAAAAAAAAAATATATATATATATATATACTGTGTATTTATATTACATTGTGTTGAGACTACGCAGGGAATATTTTTCTTAGTCGACTGCTTTATAAAAACAATAAATTATTTGCTAAACAATAGACGTCATATCACCGTCATACCCTACGTCAAAAGCCAAGATCAATATGCAGTGATCTGCAATAATAAACTAATCGATCTTGCAAGCACAGTACCGCCTTATATTGTTCTTTGCGTCTCCTTCTAATTGAGGTTTCATTTAGTCTGATGACAGCTTAATTGATAAGCCTGTCTGTCATATCAACCCTGACATGCGCTCTAAGCTCCGAAAAGTTTCGGCCTTCCTCCCCCGTCTGCGAAAAGCATTAAGCTAATTGTGACTTGTTTTTTTTTTCTTAAATCTGTCTCTCGATATATCTGCTACTTTTTAATCTTACTTAGCTATCTGTTTGTTTATCCATACACTATTGAAAACTATGATGTCATTTTGTTGGAGACTTACTATAAGCCTTTTAATTCACTTAATAAAATTTGTTTTAGTACAACTACAAGTTGAGTTAACATTACAATTTACGTACGTATATGTATATACAGGAGCATTAAAAAATAAGTTCTATGTACAAATAAATGCATCAGGCGGAGCAACGAAAGCTAAGCTAAGCTACGAAAAGACTTTTGTCGCGCTCTCCAATTGCTCAACGTCTTGTGGAGCATTTTGTGGAAACCTCGTCTCCAACTTGATATTGGTCGTGCCACTCAAGAGACGCGCAACCAAGCCGCAAAAGGTTAGACCATTGCAGAGGAAGACAATCTTGAGCACACTTAAAATACTTAAAATGGCGAAGAGCGTCATTATTATGGGCTGCAGTACGGGCGTGCCCTTTACCATAAAGCGTATCGCGAACATTGCCATTGGCGGTAACTCATCCATTTCCTGTGTAAGAACCTGGTATTAGAATATTGCAAGCGATGCGATTATCTCGATACTTACGAATTCGTACCAGAATGTGGGCACAATCATGTGTTGCAATTTAGCTATGTCTTCGCTGAAGCCCTGCAAATCGGGCATTGGTATATTTGATTGAAAACGATAACGCTCAAGCATTGGTATGCCGGTAATGGGCTCTATCAGTATGTGGGGCTCATGCTGCTCGACATTTGGATTGAAGCCCTCGAAGTGTTCGCTCCAATTGTACGATGTACCAAGAAAATGTGGATTCGAAAAGGCTGTTGGTGCTTGATCTAAAAATGTAAATACCGGCACTGAATATGAGCAAAGGGCAATTGAAATCAAAGTGGGTGACGTACTTATCACACACGTTGAAATGTCGAACATGCCCTTGGGCAGCTGAATACCGTAAGTGGAATCCAGACAGCTGGGCGTCGCTGAGTTCTCGGCGATTGTGTAGCGATACGTAGATATTCCCTTTCGCTCAACATTACGCTGATACGTAAGCGGCAGTGTGCGACACGACTCCACTGCAACAATACTCATTTTCGTCTCAGGCTTCATGAACGGTGGAAAGAGCGAATTGTCAAAGGTGTCCTCAACAACGATTGGGCACTGTACGTCCGAGTCAGCGCGCAGATATTGTTTGCGTGCGTACTGCTCACCAAATATGGGCTTATTGTTCAATGACTTGATGCGAAAGAAGTTCTCAAGTCCGTTCTCAGTGCCAATGCGCACATGATACAATTCATCCTTCTCGGTGAGTGCCTGTTGGATTTCAATTTGCTTAAATGTTTAACTTTGAGGCAAAGAACCTCACTACTTACATTGTACAGCATGCCGCAGTTGGTTGCAATATTTGGCACGAATGTCGACAGCATATTCAGACCCGGCGTTGTGAACTCCCACAGGAATTTGTAAATGGTATTCTTAAGGAACACTTTCTCATTAATTGTAATCACATTGAAGGCGGATCGCACACCCGGCAGCCAATCGGAGAACTTCACAGCTGCGCTAAGCAGCACAACATTTGGCAGTACGATCGTCTGATTTAATATGTCTGGGGAAACGCTTTCCTCGGGCAGAAATTCCACATGCCTGAAGCGATGCTTGCGATAGATCAACGAAGTCTCATTGCGGGCTATCACTTCATTGCGGCCCACTAGCTTGTAGACAATCGGTCCGATCTCTTCGAATTTAATACGTGCGTCGCTGCCATTCAGGAAGGCTTCAGCATTGGTGACATTAAACAAATAAGTTTTCAGTTTGCCAAACGGCGAATTGAGCCAGTCATCCTGTGTGGGCATCTCCTTGCGGAAACGTGTGTGCTCACGTGCCATTGCATATTGATAGTCACTGCCTAGCGAGTTGTAGAACAACATGGCGTTCACCAGGGCGAACAACGAGAACGCGCCAATTTTAAACCAGAAAAACTTAGAACTGCTTTTTTCCATTTTAAAAGAAAATTCGTTTCGGATTTTCCTTGGATATTTAACGGGTTTTCAACGACAACGTGTTCGACGCGACAACGACGCAAATCCGGCACAATTTTTTAAAAAAGAATTCAACAAATTCAATAAATAACGCACGACAACGCTCTTGCACGCCTGATCTATGTGATCTGCTTGACAACTTAGAAAGTCATCTGTTTTGAATTCGAAAATTTTAGTTGAATCCCATTTCAATAAGTCTTATCGCAGAGCATTTAGACCTCTGCGCGTCGTCGCCCAGAATACTGTTCGAGACGGTTTGAACAAAAAATATTGAAAATCAAAATAGAAATAAAAAAAAAACAACCCTATAGGCAGAACAGCCCAGCCGGTCAGAGAGAGTGAACAGCGAGCACTCATGCCATGCCATATCAGTGCTGATAATTCGCCAACTTTGACCTCTTCCATAGACTTTTACGCAAATCCTAAGTTGTGCCACATGTTATCTACACGAGACTATCTACTCTCCGTGCTCCAGCGCAGCCAGACGGATTTGCTGCACATTACAACTGTGGATAGCGTCAGTTGTTTGCGTCGAAGGAGTGTCAATCGTATGTTTGCATTGATGCAGTCGCAGCGCAGCTATCAGTTGTTTTGTGTCCGCTTTGTGCGTTGTTTGTGCTGCTGTTGTTGCCTTCAACAAGAGAAAGGAAACGTTTTCGCCAAGATTTTGAACCGATGCGCCGGTTATGGCTGATTAGCTGCTTGAATCACTCGTATCCGCAACTTTTGCAGCTAAGCGCACTTTTCAAGCTAATAAAATTTAATTATATTACTATTAATTTGATTTGATTGGATTTGATTTGATTTCGAAACAAGATCAGCCTTATCAGCAACAGACGGTTTCTTATCGGCGAAAGTGTGCAATCAAACAAATGACTTGACATTAGCGCAGTCTTTATGTTCGTTTAACGATGTTTTTAGCGGCAATAAAAAAAAACACAAACAAAATAAAAGCACATAATTATACATTATTTTGAAATTAGATCTACAAATAGGAATCTGGCTGGCAAAAAACGCCCGAATATTGTATTTGCTTGCAAATGCTGCCTTGAATTCTCAAAATGACAAGTTATTATTTTAATTGTTTATTTTTGGCTTTATTTCTTTTCGGGATCCGGTTTCAAGAGTCATTTGTTTTTTGGGTGCTGCAAGACTGCGTTTACCACGAAAGTGGCATGCAGCGGAATTGATGAGTCGTCCGCTTAAAGTAAATGTTTTTAATGCTTTTTTTTTAACTAACCCTTATCAAGATGTTTTTTTAAAATCAATTTATAAATGACCTTCTTGAAGCATTTCCATATGTTTATGTTAACGAATTGTGTAAAAAAATGTAATGTCACAGTTATAAACAACAGCTATCGCACTACCCCTTTCCAGAAAAACATATGTGGTATTCAATGAAGTGTTACAGTCATCCCTGCCACATCATGCTGGCCTTCCCGTCTCGTTGAGATTTAAGATAAACTGCCATGAAGTCCAAGCAGGAACAGGCTACAGTCTGTGGTTTAACTATACCGGCAGCTCCCTTCAGCCTCAGCAAAATCAATCACCAAAAGAAAGGATTCATTTGCCACTTTTTGTCCAATTCCTAAAAGAAAAACAATGCCTGCTGAGGTCGTAGGTATACACAAAAATATCTTCGAAAATTTACGAAAAATGACTCGGCCAATCATTTGGATAACAGCTAGGCTAAGACCCTTTTAGTTGAACTCTACCGCAAAAGATTGAAAGTCATAATCTTCCAAAGCAAGAACCTACTAAGTTCCTAACGTGTTTCTGATCTGAGCATTATAGGCTTAGGGAGCATTTATACAAACTTGGTTTTCCTGATATCGATTCACGACGCTCCTGTGACACTTCAACGAAAAAGCCAAATGTATTGCAGCATTCGATGGACTTGCAAGACAACGAATTTGACAATTTGAGGCAGACGTGGAAGTTCCGGTACTAAAGAACCCCTCGTTGCTTATCTGAAAGATTGCAAACTTGCGACAATGGTTGAATCGTCTGGAGTATCGTTGGGGAGTATAATAGATGTGTAAAGGCTTACGGTACTTCATTCTCACCATCGGAATAAAAAAAAAATACTTTTAATGGCTATGCCATTACACAAGCCAATACTTCACGGCCAAGATAACTAATGGATCGGATTTTAACAAAAGACTAGTCACATAGAATTTAGTACGACTAACTTCTTAATATCGCTAGTTTATAGATAGCTGTTACTGACGCAATTTTTATTACTTAGCAAGCTTCCCAAGTTAAACTGACACATAATTTTAATTATTTATTATTATTTCTTTTGCATAAAGTTTCACTCAAATACAAGACTCGTGCATAACTTCGCGCAATTAAAGCAATGAATTTTTATTATATGTATATTTATATATATGTATATATAGGTATGTATATGTAAACAGTACAAGTAAACATCCAATAGAACCCACTTAAACGCATAAATGAATTTCGTTAAAGACACCGAATAATTTTGGTCTAGCTACCCAAGCGCCCATAACAAACCCAAAAACGGGCCGCACTGCAATTAAGAGCTACAGTCAAGTATTCTGTTAAGGAGACTAATTTAAATAATAACGTAATTAATTGTACACATTAAGCACTACTGCGTATATACAAACGATCATGCGTTCAATAAAACAAATAAGTAAACAAATTGTTCAAATCATGGAAACCTACACAAATCGTTTCAGCGTTTAAATTAAGAATTATTTAAGTACGTGCGCGCAGCATTTGTGATGCCATTTTTGCAGAGATAGATTTGTGACTCGGAAAGTCATATAAGATGATTAATTACATTCATAGTATCTACACATAAGTATTTAAATATTTTCATTATTTTATTTTTCATTTTATTTTTTTTTTGTGTTAATTTTATTTGTGCCTTTTTTGTGACATCAGCTTGTAGTTGTGGTTTGTGTATTATTTTTGATCATTTGTTAAGAGACAGCCAGCACGCAGCGCTGCAGTTGTTGTCTATGCGAAGTTTCGAATTGTTTCAAATGGAACGCCAGTTTCCAAAGCATACCTGAGTCTAGAGCACGGGCGTAGCATGGCTGTCATTTTGAAAGATTGTGCGTCATTAAATTGTTTCAAATTCTGTTTTCTGTTAACTTTTCTCTTGTCTTTTTTTTTTTGGTATAATAATTTGAACATTCCAGAAGCAGCTATGAGGGACTTAAAGCGATTACGTTCGTTCATGTTCCTTAAACAACTACATACTCGTACAATATTTCATATAGGTATATAAGTCTTCCCAACTCCGTTTGTTCTAGCATGCATAGTCGCCTAACTAACTAAAAAAAAAAAACTACTAAACTAAAATTTTGATTGGCTTAATTAATATCGGGTTGTATTATTGTCCTTCGCCTTTTTTTTGTTGAGGTCCACCTGTGCTGTTGCCAAATAGTTCGAGCCCTCTAAATGCAAAGTGCTCTGCCTGTGTGAGTTTCGGATTAGACAGAATATGGCCAACAGAAGCAGAGCAATGCCAAGCGCACAGAGTGCAACGATCAGGCCGATGCGTATTTTGGGTGGGAAAACTTGTGCGAAACGCATGAGATCGGTGATCTCGTCGGGCAGAGCATCGATGCCCTCTTCAAACCAAAGTATCGGAAAGATAATGTCGGGGAAGTTGGCCACCTGCTTGATGTCGAACACTTGGCTAACGGCCAAGTTGATTTGGATGCGTGCGCGCACATGCAGTGTGGTGCCCATGTCCTGGCATTACATAGAAATTGAAAACATATATACATAATGAGTGTGATTCCAATCTAGTTACAAATTAGACTTACGGGTTGCACATCGAAATAGAATTGATGCTTCTCCTTTTCCGGAGGCGAAATACCATCGACTTGCGTGCGCAAGCTGTCATCAGCCAAATAGAAATGCGGAAAACTAAGCATAATTGGCGAATCTGAAACGAAAAGCCATTAAAAAACCATCTTTTGCCTCCTTCTGTTTAGCTGACGACCCACCGTATTGGCATAATGATACGTTGAATAAGCCATTTGGCGAGCACGAGGGCTGGCCAGCTGGACAGAAGCACATATTCTCCGGATGACTGTCAACGTCGGCGAAAACCGATTCTGGTGGCGTGAAACGAAGACCCTTGACATCTCCTTTCGTCGTGACTTCCTTTTCAAAGACCAAAGGTAACAGGCGGCACAGATCCTTGTCGTACACATGCAATACGCGATCGCGTGTAATATGTGGTGGGAAAATGGATCCATCGGTACCATCCAAGCGATTGCACTCATCGGTGACCCAATGTGGCAAATGGGTGCGTCCATTGTACCGATCGATAATACCATATTTTGTGATATCTTCGACACCCGTAAATATCGTCACACGATCCTAATATGTTAATTAAAATAAAATTAAATTTCTAAACTCGTTTTTATAATTTGCACTAAAAACTCACAGCAGAAGTTCCGTTCTTTCCATACATTAAACCAAACTCTTCGTATGGCAGTTTTTGCTCCTTCGGCACAACGTCCTTTGCCAGTTTGAGTAATGGATCATCATAGCCCCAGAGTAGCTGACCTACAGACACCTGCACAAATGGCTTGATCTTCAATATATCCATAATACTGGCCATGGCTAAGCGTAGGAATCTGTCAAATTAAGAAGGATTAACACAAATAAATTTTCATATTATTATCGGTACATACCTGGCAGCATGTTTACTCTGTGATGTTGCGCTCAACATGGGTATGTTTGGCACTATGACAACGTCATCTTCAGGGCCAACGGACAAATCTTCACGGAATACGTAGATCTTTCGCTGATTGTAACTCAAGGTGCCGTTATCATTTTCCACAATGTTCACTTTTTCCCATGTTTCACTGTATTAAAGATCCCACATAAGTAAGTAAATCATAAAATTATCATAGTCGTCGTCATCATAGGCGCTGTTTATTGACATTCTCAATTTACAAATGCCAATCCACTTACGTGTAAACATACGGCCCCACCTCATCGATAATCGCTCTAGAGCCGTTGCTGAGGAAGTCATCCGCATTAGTCACATTGTAAACGTAGATACTTATTCTCGGCTCAACTGGCGGCTTAGCCCACCAGCCGAACGTCTTAGCGCCTGGTTTAAGCGCAATCATATGATCGATGATGAACATGATCATCGATGTAAACTCGCAAGCCACGACAATGCCGAGTATGATGAAGATACCAGCGATGGCAATTGTGATCCCTGGCAAAAACAAAAAAATAAATATTAACCCAAAATAAGTTAAAGCAATTGTCGATAAGCGCGGTAATTTAATTTACAAAAAAATATGTGTGCAATTATGCATTAAATTTACTTTTCCACTTAACTGATTTGCAAAATACACAAAGCCAGTATTTGTGAGTTGACTCATTTCGCTAATATATATGCTTCACACGTTTTCAACTCTAGCTGGGACTGAAGTGAGTGACATGAATTAGAAATTCCGACAGTCATTTAATACTTTACTGTCAAGTCTCAAAGGTGGCAAACACTCTGTACTTATTATAAATTAAATAAATACATACGAAAAGTGCAAATCCTATTGAATGGCATTAACCTTTACATAACTGCCGATTAAATAGGTTTATGGAAGCTGAATCACAATATTTAGCACCTTAGACTTATAAAGGTTTCGGCAGAAGCTTAACTCAAGTCATACAAAAAATCAACTTAGACGCGTGTTTTGCACTTCAACTTCATGCTGTTGGGTTGCGTCTCTAACCAATAAACAATTAATATCGTATATGCATTAATTCGTACCATGGAACGAATCCAATTCTAAGTGCCTAACACGTTGTTTCAGATGAACAACAATTTTTCGAGCTTTAGAGCCTCGTTTTGATTGCCAATTTCGTTACCATTATATTTACACGTATGTAGGAAATTAGTATAAAGTCTTTAGATAATTAAGAAATTAAGTTTTTTGAAAATGCTAATTGAATCTAGAAATTTAACACACAAAAGCAACTAAAAATAATTAACATTTGTGCTGAAAGTATAATTAATTGTACTGCAATATTTCAACAACCCGTCCAATATTTTTTTGGTACATTAACAGAATTGGTTGAATACATCTAAGTATTTTGAACATATTTGCGTTCAATTTTAAAAAAGTGTGATCAAAAATTTGAAACATATACTAATTGATATTTTGGACATATTGGCTAAAATGATGGAATAAAATTATTGCTTAAATATATTCGTTATTGTTTTTTAATGCATAATATTAAACTTTTAAACTGGCTCAAAATGTTTTATTCAATACCATGCTTTATCAGCATTCCTCCACGGGATCACGATTTTTATTCTTTTTCTTTATTTTATAAATTTTATGTTTTCGAATACGTAACCACTTTGTTTCTTTGTATTTTTTTTTTTTGTTTCTGCGAAAATAAATCTAAATTGGGCGCAGTCAAAATCACAATGGCAGACAAAGATTTTCTGTTAAAGGTGCTTGAACTAATAAGAAGTTAAATAAGGAATTCTTTAAGAGATTGCGCAGGCAACTAAAGATTAAATGAATGTGAAGAGGGTAGAGAAATAAAAAATGGCATAAAATTAACTTGTTTGATTTTTGGAATTACGTTTTTTTACGATTTTGCAAGCGATTCTAACGACTGATCAAAAAATCAATTCACGTCGCTGATGCTCTCAAATTACTCCAAAATGAAGTGCTTATGTAAGCGATCCGAAATCGAATTGGAGTGACGTCAATCTTCGGCATAGATCTGATATTATTCGAATAACTTGCTATTCATTTTTGTAATTAAAACTTTGGTTAAAAGTAAAATGAAAAGTGATAACATGCGTGCAAATTGATAAAATAAATTATATATAATTAATTGAATATAAAAATTTAAAATTTTTATCACAATAATTGGCATCGTTTTGGAAAACTCTGCTTAACGCTTATGGGGACAATGTCAAACTGGTTGTTCATATATACTATTATACGATATATACACATATAAAGTATGTAAATGTTATATAAATAATTATTAATCAAACTGGAATTTTTATACACAAGTTTAAAAACCTTCTTGACCTTTAAGCTGCAAAATCAGCACTTAACTAGGATGTGCAATATGCCAGTAGCAAATAAACATCATGACTAAGAGCCTCATCTCTCAATTGTATCTTCATAATTGGAGATGTAAAAGCTTGAGTCATTTTGCTACTCACATCTAGACGAGTATTCAAAGCCGATCGGCTCAAAGATTAACTTGCCTATTTGTTCAACTTTAATTGCGTTCTTTGGAATAATTCATTTACTGCGCGTAACTTTATTTCACTTACTACGCTTGACTTATGTATGCGATTTTTCGCACTCTGTACTTTAAACAGCACACAGCTAAAACATCTTTACAATTTCCAAACAGTTCTCGCTGGCGTTATACCGCGAATATTGCGTAGACGCGGCTGTTGGCAACTCTTTAGATAATGGAATACTGTGTTCTTGATTGGCATGATAAGTAATTATGAAATCGGGAAAAAATACCAGGTATTATGACTATGAAATTGTGGATAACCTTGGTAAGACGCAATGTCGTTTGTTTTACATCGTTGTACTCGCAATTAAAATAAGTTTTATATAATCAAGGAATGTTATTTGTTTAGCATTTAATAGAATTCATTAAAAGCTGAATTAAAAAAAAAAAAAAAAACACAAAATACCAGTTCAACAAGTCAATCCTCGATACTTGACACGTGGAGTAATTTAGTTGCTTTGTTTAAGTAGAAAAAAAAAAAAAAAAAAAACCATGCAAACTTTAAAATAGTTATACTTCATTAACAGAGGCTACAGAGGCGTACGGTGGGAGGTAGGAAATTCATAAAAATAAAGAAACAAGAAAATATAATAAAAGTTGCACACGTTGGTTGCAACATTTAAATAACTATAACAAAAAATAATAATCAAAAAAGAAAAAAAAAAAAAAACAAACATAATATATTTGAAATGATTTCCTGAAACGTATGTTACATACAAACATAAGTGTGCATGTACATACATATATACATAGTACATAAATACATAACGGAATATAAGTAAAAGCATGATTTCAGTGTTCAGATACTTACACCATTTGCGCAGATAGGTGCTCGATAGTTTTGTGCATAATTTGTGTTTGGGGCCGTTCATTTTGTTGCTGTTGTTGTTTGTGTTGTTGTTGGAAATTTTGTTGTCTGCTGTTGTTGCAAGCACTTGGCAAACAATATTAAAAAATTACCGACACGCGTGCGCTTTGATGTTTCTACAAAAATTTAATAAAACATTTTTGAAAGGCTTCGTTCGCTTGTGTTTTGCTATTCGCTTCGTCTTAAATTGCGTGATGAACGCAGTTTAACGCGAAAGTTCGTAGATAAAATCGTTAAACGACAACCTGCTTGACTTATTTAAATAATGCCCAACTAAACTAATTGATCTGATATAATCGCTCCCGGTATGCGGTGTTGACTGCGTCTGCGTCTGCGTCTATTTGTCATGGGTCGTTGCGGCATGGCGTGGCGTGCTAACCTTGAACGCTGCTCTGGTCGCTGTCTGCTGCTATATAGAACAAGTTTAAATTCGTCTTGTTTTCAAGATGTCTTTTTGGTTTCACTGTTGTTGTTATTGTTGTGGTGGTGGTGTGCTTGAAGCTTCTGCCAAAGAACCTTCAACTTTTTTTTCGCATAATCACAACGTTGGCAGTTTTACTTTTTTTTGCCAGTTCGCTTTCAACTTGAATGATTTTTTTAATAGGTTTTCTCGCTCGCTTTATTATGTTTTATTTTATTTGTTGTATCTACTCTTTGATTTATTTTTAAAAATAAAATTCACTTTATGTGTAGTGCAGTCAAGTCATGCCCTTCTGTAAGGGCAAAAACCTATGAGTAACCTCCAAGCGCGCAATTTTTACTTTTAAATTATTTGCGCTTTAATTTTTTTTTTTTTTTATAGTCGTATGTAAATTTCCAGCTTTTTGTATTTCTGCTTGTTAAATCAAATAATGAAACGTACGAGATGAAACAAATATTTAAACTTTAAAATGTTGACTTTTCTTCCTATATAATCTTTTTGTCAATAAATGCTCAGTTATACTACACTGAACATGCGAAAAAAAGCAAAAAAAAAAAAAAACAAAATAATAAATAAAATCAAAAAACGCATACCTTGACCGAGGCCGAGGTTGTGCTTATGTGCTCGTAAGATAAGATTTTAATTGTTACAAAAAAAAAAAAAATAAAAACAAAAAAAAAAATAAAGTAAAATATTTATAATATAAACTTCAAGATTTATAAAATACTAAAAACAAGCCATGCTCAACGCAATTGATGCGTGCCATTGAAGCTTTATTGTAATTTTTTATAGAGGCAATTATTGTTATTTCTTTCCTGCTTTTTTCAGATTTTTTTATTTAATTTGGTTTTTTTTTTTTTTTTTATTTTTTTTGTTAAGCACAATTAATAACATAGAAATAATAATACAAAAAAAAAAAACAAAAGAAAATAAAGCAAAACGGCAGAGTTTTTAAGATTTACGAAAACAATATTTAATGGCGTTGGCATTTGTTCGTGTCGTTGCCGTTTTCGAATAAGAAAGGTTTCGTTTTATGCATGGAATCCATTTTTATTTCTTAACGATCACGCAGCGCCAACGACGAGAAATGCCCAGAGAGCATTTGCGGCAGCAAAATGAAAACGTTTGCAAGCAAATCACGTTAGACTTCAGCGAACGTACGCAAAATCAAAAACAAAAGCCAAAGCAAATATCGGCTTATTATTATTAATTTTATTATCATATTTTTGTGTGCGACAGCAGTTACACAGACATAGCTGTAGTTATAGATACTCTGCCATACACTGCTGTGTGCTGTACTACACCGTTGGCGGCACCGAGGCTGATATGCATATTTTAACATGAAAAACGATTGACGTTTGTTTTGCCTTGTCGTGCGGTGCGTTGCCATTTTTTGTAGATTTTTTTGTTGTTTTTTTCGTTTTTTTTTTTTTTTTTGTTCAATTTATTAATTTTTTTTTCTTTTGTTTTTTGTTTTTTTTTTTTATTATTTTTTGTGATAGCATCACATGGCATCGAATTTGCGAATATGTTTTGCAAAACGTTTGTTTGTTTGTACTGCGTTCGAAATTCCAAGGTAATCAAGAAACGTGCGCGCGGCTGTGCCTTAGGCTGACAATGCTGCGCTGCTGCAACGATCCACTTTCGATATATGATATGCGCGTCTGCCATGCGATATTTATGGAAATTGCGCGTACGCATAGATTAACGATACTCGGATGTAAGCATATCAAAATACACAACTGGACAGCAAACACCTGTTTGCCATGCAACTGTGACGATTTAGCGGTAATTATATCATTGCTGCTACGTACATATTAGAGGGCTGCACGAATTCATTCAAAACGGCATAAAAGACATTTAATCCAAAATTTAATGAATAATCGTCCGCTTTCATTGAAATAATTATGATGCAAGATAATAAAGCATTCAAAACTAAAAATATGAATTTAAATAGAGTGACTCTACTCATGAATACGCTATTCTGTCTCCCTCTACGTTTTCTATTATAAAGAAAAAGCCTATTTAGCTTATTTTAATACTTTTTGCCCTGCGTTAATTAGAAAACCCAAATATAATAATAAATTAAGTAGGTTTTTTCATTCATTCATTAGAATGCTCATTATTATTTATTAATTTATATTTGAATGTCCTTCGATATTCATACAATGTTTATTCATATTCAAATTCTCCTTATTTGTTTAAATTTCGCTATTCGACAATTGAGTACAATATTCAAAGTACCAATTTTAACCAAAGTTTGAATAAATTCTGGCAGCCCTCTACTCATATATGTATGTATATGTATTTTATCACTATTGTCATTATTACTATTATTATTATTATTATTGTTGCTGTCATGATTGGCAGCGTTCATTACCAGAATATTTGTTTGCATAGATATCATTTTGAGTTTATTTTTTTGCGTTTTATCTGCTTTGTTGAACTTTGTACAAACTCATCAACAGCAAAGTATTAACAGCGGTCAATAAAGTCATTCATTAAACTAACTAATTATCAAAGTCGGTCTTGTGGCAAAGCTCATTAGTGTAGAAAGGTCACGTTTCGTTTTATTTGCTTGATTTTCATATGTTTTTTTGGCGCGCAAGTTCTTAAGCACTGCAGTAAAAAAAAATAATAAAATAAAACTTTCAAGGTAGCCAATTCAGCAACAAACTATTTTTCAGACCTAAAGAAAAGCCAAAACTCGCTGGGCGTTACGAATTCATTTGATGTTGATAACCGTTTCTGTTTTCTGTGCTTAGTGTGAAAGGGTTTTGTTGCACAATTTCCAACGTTTGAACTTGAGTACAGAATCTATCTGCTGGTTGAGCTTGTTGAGTTGCTGCACGCGGTAGCATTGGCCAACTATAATTCTGAGTCAGGTGGGTCCTAAATTCTTGCAACCTTGCCTTGTAGCCTAATGATACATATAAACAAGCATGCACTGGCAGCTTTCTTCAGGTGAGAAGTGCTAATTGACAATTGGCGTGTATATTAAACTTGTATATTTATTTTCTACAACAAGTTGATTTTTTATTTGAGTTGCGTATAATTACCAAAATTTAATTTAGATAAATCAATGTATAATTATTTAAATTAAATATAGAGTTTCTTGAAAACACGAAAACCTTCACGACTTGTGCTAATCTACGTCGAATTTTTAAAGTGAATTCCGATAAATTGGTGATGGCGTTGGTCAAACGTGAGGTTTCTTAATAAGCCATATCGGAAGTTTCGTTTCACCAACATGAGCACGCTGAACAGTTTTTGTGACTTGTTCTTCTTCGATGCCATACAATGTATCGACATGAATATTTTCACGCATAAATTTGCTTTAGCAACGATCTGTGAAGGGTGACTAACGAACATGCATAAACAGTAAAGAGTGATTTATTTTGCGAAAGATTGCACTTGAACGAGTTGAATTTGCAATGGCTCATATGCAGTAAAACACTGCAAAATGGGCGTACGTGGCTTTGTCCAACAAATCAAAGTTATATTGTAAAAAGGATATGACAGCTTAAACTTTGTGCTTAGGCACAAAGCACTATGTCTAATTGTATTCTACATTGCGATTTAGATGAAACACAGCAGAAGAAACTTATATCTATAGATACAAATTTTTCTGGCCTTGAAATTGCTTAAATTCATCAATCATATATACGATCGTCTCATATGCAGCTATATTCTTAAAAATAATATGTGATTTTATATAAATGTAGGAAAGCCTTTAAAAAATACAAAATAAAAAAGGCTTTAAAGGCTGAATCAATATTGAGTCTACCGGTCCAAGAAAAAACCAATGAAATCTACATAATTTAATTAACCTTAATAGGGTTTGCATTTGAATTCTCGTACAATTAACAATCGAGTATTTAATTTTCTATGTAAAATGAAGCAATAAATTGCATTTTTTGAAGAATTTTTTTATTTTTATTCCGACATACTCGTACCAGGCGCTGTCCAGATACTGCTTGACGATTTTCTACTAACTATAAATAAGTAAGACCATAGAAAAAACTGAAAGGGTTGATTAAAAATAAAAACCCGTTTTGGTTTACTAATGTACAAATAATCAAATTAACACTTTTTTCCCCTTTAATGTTGAATATAAATTAATTTCAAGTTAGCAATGACAAAAGTGACAATTCCTTGTAAGACCCAACCAAATGAAATACAAAATTATATTTTTACTAATGCCGACAATTAAGCAATTCACAAATAGACACACAACTAAAAAAAACAATTACCCTGACCCGATTTTGCTTGACACTGGAGGCAAGCGACAACTTACTTAGTCGTGTTACTATGCATTACACGAGTCAATTTGGAATCTGTCATTCATTTGTGCGAGTGATTTTTTCCAATTTTTTCTTTTTGTGTTTTGTTTTTTGTCGTTGCCATTTTTTATGAGTGAATCAAAGGCCAAACAAAGCCACTTTTGAAGCTGACAGCTCATCAACTAAACAATGGCGGCTGTTTGGCATATTAAACGTCGGCAAGGCACATGCGTATGCAACAAGGAAGCAAGGGTCGTTGTAAAGCGAATGAGACATTGAACGAAAAGAAAAAAACAAAAACAAGCAATAGTGCGGCAAAACAGTAGAAAGTCAATGGTGAGCGCAGAAATGTGTCAACGCAGCTTTTACAATATGATCAATTGTTAAACTGTGCCTGCATGTCTGCGTAATTGGCTTGGCTTGGCTTGGCTTAGCTTAGCTTAGCTGAGCACGGCTTGACTTGACTTGGCTTGGCATGGCTTGGCTTAAACTCGCCGACTTTTCCACTGGCACTTGCCAGTGCGGCTGCTTGGGATTTTATTGCAATTAATGGGCAACAATTAAGCGAGAAGCAAAATAAGTGAACTACGTCTGCACGTCTGCTTGGCAATAAAATATGAAAGAGCGCATGCAGCCAGTCATACCATGCTGCTGAAGAAACAGATTGGCTACAACTTTTGCGCGTTGTGCCTAACACACCATTTTGCGCATTACTCAGCATGGACCATCATCATCATGCACTGTGCAAAGCCAATGAGAAGTGATGTTTTATTTATTTAATTTTTGTTTTCTTTTCTTGTGATTTTGTTTTTTTTTTTTTTTTCTTTTTAATTTCTTTTGTATGTTTTCTTAGTTTGTTTGGTTTGTTGTAAAACTTATTTCACTCAAGTCGAAAATTTCACTTTTTCCACACAAGTAATCATATAAAAAAAATCATATGCACGTACATTTTTTTCTTTTTTTTTTTTTTTGCTTTGCTTTGGTTTCATTTCTTTCGTTTCGTTTCACTTGAATTTGTTGTTTTATTTTTTTGTGTTTGCACTACTAATAGTTATAATATTAATAACAACAACAACAGTTAGTTAGCAACAACTTGGCACAATGCCGCGTCATGAAGTAGAAAATGAAAAAAAGTCGAAGATAAGTTTATTAATTCCATGATGCCGTTTTTAATATTGCGCTCAGCTAAGCTTCAAATTATTAAAAAAAAAAAAAATTGCTTAGTAAACAAGGTCATTTTGATTATTTTTTAGGTTTATTTTTTTGTAAAGCATGTGGCCGTCTATAAGCGTAACGGGCCCCCTCCCAAAGTAGCACAAACCTTGTCACACCACGTCCAAAACTTATTTCTTACACAATGCGCGTACGTGCATATGTCTGTCTGCGTACCGTCCGAGTCAGTTGGTAAGACGCCAGTTTGGTCCGGTCTTTTGTCCCAGACCACGCAAATCCACACACAACCGTTAATATGCAACAAAAATCAAATCAATGCAGTTATTCGAATAGATTTCTTTTTTTTTATTCAACGCTGCCTTTTCCTCTACGAGTATTTTCAATATGCTTTTCCTTTTAGCCAGGCGTACTTTGGGTTTTACTCCACTTGGTTGCAGCCTCACACGACTTTCAAAACGCTTACACGAGCGTATAAAGCCAACAAGTAGCCAGACAGACAGGCAGACAAGCAAATGAAGTTAAAGTCAATAAAAAAATAAAAATCACGATAATCGCGTTTCAAAATAGTTAAATTAACACAAAACGAAAATAGCAACAAAAACTGACGAAAACAGTAGAGAAACGAAAATAACGTTATGATTTGTGTTTTGTATATTGTGATATTTTTTTTCTTCGCTTTACTGTTTTTTTTTTTTTTTGTATTCTTAGCCACGCGCGTCGCAATGAACTGTGCGAGAAGACAACGGCAACGTTGAGTTTAAACGACAGCAATGTCTATGAAAAACTGAAGACACGGCTTTAAGCGCTAAGCGATTTGAGCGACCGTAAGATATATTTAGAGACTTACTGATTGACAAACCAGCGATCGGGCGAGTAAAAAAGCTCAACTTAAGTGCTTCAACGTAAACCAGACAAACAGGTAGCAATGACGATGAACAAACGAATGCAAAAAGCAACAACAAAAACAACAACAACAACAGCAGCTACATCAATAGCAACCACAACAAAGAGCAGCACACATGCTTCGCGGAGAGTTATTAAGACAGCAACAACAACAACAACAACAGCTCACAACTCAACGGCCTAACTCAGCCCAACTGAAGCCAAGCCAAGTCAACTCAAATCAAGTCAAAAGGGAGAGTGAATGCGCCAGTAAGCACACACCAAATCTACAACTACTCTGCAATAACAACAACAAACGCTTTATACATATCTGTAAACTTGTAACGCCTTGCGCTAGCCAAATGCTCTGCGAGCGCACGCATGCCAAACTCACACTCGTAGTCGCAGTAGTCGAGCCCAAGCTCGCGTTGCTTGCTCAAACTTCGAGTCAAGTTTATGAGTAGCGGCGTCAACGATTAATGCACTTATTGCAACACCGCACAGTGGGCTGTCCGCCAGCAAGCAATAATTAATAATTAGGTTCATTACAATTTAAGTTCTTGCTGCGATAAGTCTGTGATGATTGTAAATAACTTAAAAGCATATACTTTGTTTATGCATACGAGTATGCATATCAATGCGCTATGAATATTTACAAGTTCTTAATGGCCAATACTTTGTACATTACCAAGCAACTAAACTGTAATCATTGTATAATGTTATGTTAAAATTTTATAAAAGAAATAATAAAAATTTGTTAGTCAGAGTTTTAAAGATTTAACTTTGAGTGGATACCAAAAACAATGAGATATGGTCTTCGCATGACAACTACAAACTGTTCCCGAGTTGTTTTTCAGGGAATCTTCAATTTTATAAAAACGATAAGAAACATTAGTGCAAGCAATGACGTTATGATTAAAACAAGTTTTTATTTTGTTGTAGACGATATCAACAATTGAACTTATAGCTTATAAAGTTGAAGATTATATCGATTTGAGATCAAAGTCGACAGGTAACAAATAAGCAATATTCGAAAATTAAAATTCATATCATTATTTTAAAACCTCAAACAATTTGGTTTCTCATTTTTTAAACATTATTAGGAAATTATCAATTTGTATTGCTCACTGAGTAAAATTTGAAGCATATTTTCGTGTAAGCATACAGAAATGCATTTACACATGCATTGCTTATTACTATTAACCATATGCCAATACAAATTTTATAAAAAAATTTGCGAACTAAATACAAAGGTATGCATTGTACAATTGATTGATAAATTGTATAAAACAGTTGACTTGCACGTCAGTAATCATTTCCGGCCACCTAGATATCGCAACTCACGGTGCCAAATGATTTGAGGCCACTGTGCAACTTTGTGTAACGCAAGTCTACTCAATTCACATTGATTTGCAGCTCTCTGGGTCTCAGCTTCAGTGCGAGTATCTAGTAAGACTTGTTTGAAACCTCTAAACGAGACGTTTAACTAGCCACCGAGCCACAGAGCCACTGAGCGACTTGCGATTGCAACGAATGAGCTTTGCCTATTTCGACTTTTGCAACTTGTGTGCGTTACTCGGTGTGGTTGAGTTTTTGTGTTATTGTTTTTTTTTTTTTTTCTTTTGCTGTTTTTAATAAAAGCTCATTTGCAGCAGTAAGAGCCGCAGCAAAAATCGAATGAAATGCCAATTGAATAGCTTTGCATGCGTTAACTGATAAACAAGTTTGTCGTTTATGTTGAAGTCTTTCGTTTGCAGCCGCTCTACTTCGCGCTCGCTCACTTCATCTCTATCTCTTTCCCTTTGCTTTTGCATTGCGTTGCGTTGCGTTGCAAGGCGAAAAAACCACTTTGCTTTGGCTGATAGCATAGTTTTGATGTTATTGTTGTTGTTTTCATTGCCGTTATTGTGGTTGCTGCTTTAATGTTGCCACATTGCCAACAAAAGAGTTAAGCTTGGTTTTTTTTTCTTTTTCATTTCTGTTCGTTTGTATTTTTTTGTTAAATTAGTGTCGCTTAACAACAAAATGACTCAGTTTAGTTGGTTTGTGATTGCACATAGGCGAAATTTCGCAAAAAAGTAACAACAACGAACAGTAATATAAATTCAATCAAAAGAAACCAAAATACAAAACCGAAAGAATTATTTGTTAAAGCGGCATTTACTTTGGTGTTTTTTTTTTTTTTTGTAATTTTTGTTTTGTTTATTTCAGCTTATGTTTTTTGTTTTGTTGCATAATACTTATGCATACAGAATCAATACGCGTTCTTTGCAAGCTTTTGCTGATTTATGCTGCAGTGCCGAGCATACACACATGCGTGGTTATGGTATAGACAACTTTGCTTATAATTCAGCCGGTTTTCCCGACTTGAAAATTTACATTGAAATTCCTCACATTGCATTTAAATTGAGCTTGATTAAATCAGTTGGATTTGCATAACACAAAACTCCAATAGTAATATAATTTGCATATGGATTTTATTTTTTATAAAATCATTTAGAGAGTATTTTCCATAGTGGTTAAAATTTCTTGATCTTGGGTAAATCGATAGCTAGCTTATTCCAAGTAAATTTTTATATGCATTAAGCTTTATAAAATAACAGAAAAAATTCTCCAAGGTGATAAAAAGTTCTCGATTCATGCGTTTGGAAGAGGAAAATGAAAGTATGTATGCTTGTCTTTTCGATAGTTTCACGGAAATATCTAAATGTTGTTGATATTCCGAAAAATGTTTTGCAAAAAATATCGATCAGCTGTTATAATAGACAAACAGACTGTACGGAATGTATTTAAATTTATATGGAATTGGGGGCTTACAAAGAGTTTTATACTATTTGTCACAACTTTTAAACAAATATACCCGAAAATTCTCATTTCAACGAATCGCATCTTTTTACACAGATAATAGATTTGAATTAATTAAAACCTTCAAATACTTTAATACTAATTTGTTTTTCTTATTAATTTTGATTCCATCAACGAAGGACCGAGAAGCAGATGCATAGTTTAACTTGTTTATTAATGAATATTTTTTAGGTTGTTAGGTTGTTATTCAAAATTATGCATTTCGTAATCGCTACGATAACAGACAGTTGTTGCACAAGTTGTGCGTATCTGCACACATTCTATACATTAAGTTGCTACTTATGTTTACAGTCAAACTTCTTTATAATAAGTATATAATTAACCTTTTTCTCTTAAAGAAACATTGGCTTTGTAACAGAAACGGTGAATTGGAGTTCTCTTTTATTAAGAAGGGTATTTAATACAATAAATATTCTTAAGACATCTGACTTGGATTAGTAAAGTAAAGCAAAATTTACCTTGAGAGGAATGTTTACAGATGACACATCCTAACACTTCCATACATTAAATAAATGATCACATTATTTAAAACGATCTTGTTCACTTATTTCAAATAAAACTAAATTTTATTTTTTTTTGTAGTCTTAATCACTGTAATCTGTCATGGTTCTACGCAGTTTGAATAGTTTGTCTTCACGTTATGTAACTGAGTTCTGACAATAATCATATTATATTTCGTCATTAAAAATCAGCATTCGATGGAATTTTGTAATTTTACTTTCTATTATGAATCGCTGATTGTATTTGAAAGGTTATTTTTAGCTATTCAAGAAATCATATTGGTTTTTTTAGCATTAGAGGCTCTTCTGGGACATATACCGATGTCATTTATTATTACTTACAATAACTATGTCGAGACAGAAGATTAAAAAGTGACGGTTTTTACCATTAACAAAACAGAATCACAATCAGAATCTGAAAAGTCTTACTTGGACCATATACCAGGTAAATTTGCTGGCAAAATCACAGTAAGAGTGGACCGTAAATTGTAACGTATCCCTGGGTTGACAAAATACAATATATGTACAAAATCGGATTACTACAGTATACTCGTAGTTCTTCGGTTTTGATTAGCTTCTTTTTTGCTTTTTTTTTTTATTTTAATAACAGGTTTTTAACATCAGCAGCTTAGTATGCCGTTATTTTTCAACGTAATATGTTTTACATATAAGTTTCAAAACATTTAATGGTGTTTTAAAGTTTAAAAATGAATTGCTTATTTGTTAAATTTAATTTGAAATTGGCTTAATGTTGTTTTTACTCACGGTATAAAAGATTTTTCCAACGCATTTTTCACTAATTTTTAAAACGAACGTAAATTACTTGACAAACAAATCAACAACATTGAGAATATATTTTGAAATAAAAAAAAGTGGAAATTTTAGCTAACTGATAAGAAAACTGCATTGCTAAGCAAAGATTTATTTTAAACTAATTGGAATGTCATGAAAATATTGCGAGAAGTAAAAAAGTAAAATAATTTTTTGGAAACACGTTTTGCATTACTTTGCTGATAAGAGGCACATGTGTGCTCAAGCAATTAAATACACCCAACTCTTTTTCTACACGGTCTTTTCTTACACGATTTTGAAGTAACACAATTTTACAAATTTGATAAATAAAATTTGTTTTTACACGGATTTTATGAGCTTGCATGAATTCAAAGAAAAAAAAAAATTAAAAGCTTTTTGTAGTCTCTTATAGGGAATTCCTGTATGTGTACGAAAGCCAAATACAAGTGGGGGCATACCTGATTTTTTCTTGTTCTTCAAATTGAAAAAAAAAAAACATTTTAATAATATATTTCTGATAAATAACTTCAAAAGATGGTGTTAAATAAAGATTTTAATTTTATAGATTTCATTATTACTTTTTTTGCATGGTTATTTGTGAAAATATTTAGAGTTCTCTCATCTTACACGATTTACATTTCCCGTAATTTACTATATATCGCATGTATATTTTAACACGATTCTTCTTGTTTTGCACGGTTTTCTCAGGAACAGATCTACCGTGTAAAAAAAAAGCGTTGGGTGTATATAATAAATTATAACCTGGTACCTTTTCTGGAGCTTTTTATTTAAGGTATATGGAAGATAACCTAGACACGTTTTGCTAATACTTATTTGACTTACATTTGTATGAACGTGACTTCATATTAAAATATTATAGGAAGTCTTTTCACATGTTCAATTAAATATGCAAGTGTTTCACATGAAAGACGTTCTATTAGTTACACAGCTACCTATGAATGGGTCAGTTTTTATGATCGGAGCACTAACTCGAATCAACTTAGCTCTTCATTTGCGATTAGGCTACCGCGCTGTGATGGAGTTGGAAACCAGCTGCTATAGGCTATGGGTCAAGTTATGGATTAAATACATTTTTTCGTCTCAACACGACAATTTGCTTTGTCATATGTAAATAAATTTTATATATTACCATAAACAATAACAACAACAACTTTTGGAGAGCTAAAGCTTAAACTCCAACAGTTAAGTGATCTGGAAATAAATTCGACAAATGCTTTAAAAGAAATCGAGCACATAATGGTCATATTCACATACATATGTATGTACTCTACATACATTGTAAGCAAAAAAACTGTATATGGCAATATACATATATGCATTTACGTACATATGTAGTTTATAATTGGTAAATTTTGCCAAGAGGAAAAATTCCTACATTTCTGTATGATTATTGAGTGTATATGACCACCCTGCTACCCGTAAAAAAAAAAAAAAATAAAAAAACGAAGTTCGAAAAAGATAACGTTGTATTTGAATAATTTAAAGAAATTTATAAATTCATGAATGAACAGTTTTTGCTATCATTTAATTTAAATTTAAATATGTAATTATTTACTAGTTTCCGGGGTTAATTCTAGTAAAAGCATTGAACTGTCACTCATTAGCTCTGTTAAGAGAGAGATTTTTAAGCTCGGACCATTCGAAACTTTCCGTTAGTCCCATTACCTACATAGAGTACGCTTTTATATACTCGAACACTTAAGCCTCTGGAATAATCGGAACATTGCTAGCAACACACACTCGAAATATATGCTCTATATATTTATTTAATCAGTTGTGGCAAGTTTTCGTTTAAAATCAGAAGGGTTCACATAGGCTATCAGTGACGCAAAATATAATATTTTCAAAAATGTGTAATACCTCGTTTAATAAACGTATGCGAGTGTATCACAGTGTGTGTGAGAACACACTTAAGTATCAAGTAAACAATAAAAGACGCAAAATAAAGCATTATAAACTAAATTAATAATTATATTCGTTTATGAAGTATATTTTATATATATATAACATACGTATGTTTATTGAAATATAAAAGATTTCATTACTCGTTCATTTGTAAGCTCTCGACAAACTGATAAATCCGTCACACTTACACTTCGAGGGTTCAATAACTTGACTCTATGCGTACTCATATACGAGTATATATGTAGTATTTAGTCAACAAACATGGGTCTATGTAATGCGCAAAAGATAAGCCTGTGTAAATTTGTGTATCAGCTCAAGCCATCGTACCAACTTACTTACGTACGTTAGCAAATACTCGCATGATTTTTAATAAATGCCTACAGTTGCTAAGTATGATCAACATTGACGGCGTAAGAATAGTTAGTAAATGGTCAACTCACCTTTTTGTAAACTAGGCTTCTTAAGCAGTGCCAATGCTGTTCATATTAGTAAATGCATTAGTTTTTGTCCTTCTCAATGAGTTATCAACTAGCAACAGCGAATCCCAAGATAGGTCGAGGTTGCCAAGAGAAATTTAGACTGAACACAAGTCTTTAATGTACATATGAAAATACAAACAAACTTCTGGTAAAGAAGCCTACTACTGCACAAACGAGCCCATTTTCCATGGAAAACTCCAAGGCAGCTCCTGCGAACTCCAAATCTAAACCATTTTCACTGTATTATACTATGTACAGTCCGAATTCGATAATCCGAAATAATGATTGCAGGCCTAATTCGGATTATCGAAATTTTCGCATTACTGGATTGTTTTAATATATGTAATTTTATTAAAGAAAAACATTAGTTTTCATGAAAAATTAACATATAATTGTCAAGTTTTATAAAAATATAAAAATTTTCATTTTATACTCTTTACCTGGCAAATAATCACATCATTTACACACTCAGTGTTTAACAAAAAAGAATGATGATGCTTTGCAATCCCAAGAAAGCAACAATCCAACATCGTATTTTTGCTCTTGCTTTGGCTTTGTTCTTACTATGTATATTTTCACAGTCATCAAAGACATTATATCGTGGTAAAATTTCCGTTATAACGATGAATTCTACTAAAAACATAAGGAAAACATGCAATTCGGATTAGAGAATTGCAATTAATTCGGATTACAGAGTAGCCAATGCATGAAAATAACCATTCGAATTACTGAATTTTTTAGATTATCAAATTCGGACCTTATATATATATAATATATGTATTGACATGATATTCTCTTAGATAACATTGATACAACAATGAATAAATAAACTTGTTTTCTTTCCACAGGCTAAGTCTGATTAAGGATTTTGAAATAACAACAATTTTTCTTGCAGTGTCATGAGACCAACGCACATCCCCGAGACAGCGCACGATAATTTTGAGCGCGATCAGTACAAAGCATCTCAGCACACTCAGCCACACGAACAGATGCTAGACAGTATACACATACATTTATACATGCAAACAACATATATATGAACGTATGTGTGTATGTTTGTAAGTACGCACGTTGATCTGTGCGTGCGTTATGCCGTATATGCGGACGGGTCGGGTGCATATAGAGCACAGTTCTTTGTTTTTGACTCGATTAAGTTTGCACTCGCGGCCGCTTTGCCGCTGCTGACGTCGCTGCCATGGCAACTGTCGATTCGTTGACAGCGCAGTCACGGTGGATGCTGTTTGCACATTGAGGCGAGATCCCGAAACGATATTCAAGTAATCAAAGTTGACGCAGACGTCGTCAGTCAACGCAGCCCGAACGTACCTTATCAGTCAGTCAGTCAGTCAGCTATGCGCTGATTTGGTGTTTTAGTTGAGTAGTCCAGGCGGTCTCAGTCGACGATAGAGCTGCGTTGTAGTAACTTGTTTCGGTATAGCAAAGGCCCTCAACCCATAATCCGCAAAGAACGCCTAATCACGTTGTTGTTCTAATCAGAAAAACCATATCATATCGGCTAAAAAGCAAAAAGAATAAATTAAAACTAACGAAAACATGCAATAATATACATATATTGATCAAGTGGAGCAGGCGAAGAACTATACAAAAAATAGACGGCAAATTTTGAGTGCTACATAAAAGTGTTTACCGTTAAGTGAGTGAGTTGTTATTAATATTACATGCAAGACAAGTTATTATAATAATACATAAAATCCTAACAATTAAATGTTGTAAACAATAAAGAAAGAACGCAAAAGGTACAAAAACACAAAACAACAACGCGGAAAACCAGAACAAAAACAGAAAACAAGAATAGCAGCAAGCGCTACAACAAAAACACAAGCGATAATCATAAAAACAACAAAGAACAAAGACTTCTTATGGTTATGGTTTAAAGACTTTTTGTTGTTGCTATTCAATTTTTTTTTTGTTTTTTTTTTTTTTTTGTTATTGTCGTTTATCTAGTCTAATAACGAAAACAAAAACGCTCACCCGCTTTACCCCGCCAAATTGGCTGTATCTTAACTATAGCCGCGACACAGCTGTGCGATTTCGAGATCGAGAGCACGAAACGCTCGTTCGGCGAGAGAGCAATCAAGCAATCGAGTCAAGTGAGAATGCAACTGCATAGAGTTGAATGTTAACAACATGAAGAAGACACATTTTGCACAGTGGCAACGAAATCCAATAACAAGATAAACGATAACAACAACAAAAGAAATTATCGGAAAGTAAGTGTCAGTTTTAAACGAAATATGTATGTATAAAAGAAAACTAGACAACAATGCAAACATAAAATAAAATTATTAAGTAAAAATATAAAACAATCAAATGCAAAAAAAAAATAAAAGCCATATAAGAATGGAACAAATTATTTTTAAATTAAATCGTCATTTGTCGTCGCTATTATGTGCTCAGAGCACAAGATAAGGTAACCACCACGCTAAAATCACACAACCAAAAGCAGATCTCATCGTGGTGCTGTTGACAGGCCAATAAATGACCGCTACATGCATTAAATACTGCTTATCAGGCGCTTTAAAATATATGCGAAATTCCTGAAAATATGTTTACGCAAAATATTGCAAATGCATCCATCCATACATACATATGTACAACGTATAGTATGTAATTATATTTGGCTTCATGCGCTGTGACACAACAACAAAGACGAATGACGATGTACTCAAAGGGGTTATTAAGGCTTCGCCAAGTGGCCGCAGTGCTTCTTTTTTACTGTCTTACCTACGCCAATGTCAAATTTGAAGTCGTATTTATTTTTAACGAGATCTTGAACATGTTCACAAAGTTTCCTTAGTGCCGCGCTACGCAATACTGCTCACCCTTAAGGCCATATGTTAGATTTATTCCCAAATAATTTGAAAGCTTTAAAATTCGCGGAAATTTTGTTATTTTTTGTTTTTAAAAAGTTTTAATTCAAATTATTTGTTATCAGTTTCGCTGACCTCGCCATGCGCCATGTCAATCAGTGTACAAGTTTCTTGTTAAATGTTTACTACCCCTTGGTTTCAGCTCCACACAATTCAATACATGCGAAGTGCTTGGTATACATATGAATTCATTTGTATATTTTATATACTTACATACATAAATATTCAGTTTACTTATTAATTACTGATAAGCTCAACACATAAGTCATGTACTTTGAGACTTCATTCGCAGCACAGCCTAGATTATAGAAGCACGTTGCCTGTACGCTGCTTTGCTGTGTTCGATCCTCAAGCCATGTGAGTGCATCCATGTTCATTGTTTCTCGTACCTACATAGTTACACAATAGAAGTAATACAAAGTGGGTGAGTAAAAATGCCATAAGCAGGTCAATCATTGAACCTTACCCATCTATAAACCGTTCTTTTATGTATATATGCACATATACATATATACATCCTAGATATATAACCAATCAGTGGCAGTGGCTTTGGTCCAATACCTTTCATAAATATGTATATGCTGTAGTCGCAGGCTACCAAATCTCTGGTTGCATCACTTTCTGCAAATATGAATTTTTGTGATGTAAATAATGATGTTTAAGAACTTGAATCGAAAATTTTAAAATCTTTATTATTTGAGTGCATTAGGTTATAGAGATGTTTGCTCGTTGGATCAGATTAGTGAATCTTTTCTTACGTGATGCCAATTGATGAAAATTGAAGTGTCTGTCATAGTCACAGCTATGAAAAAAGTTTTGCTTGCTTTTTCACTTTTCAGCCTAGTAATTAAGAACAATAAACCTACGAGTTTAATGATAATATTATTTTCGGGTTACGTGATCTGTTGCGGAAATAAATATGGTTGCTTATTTTCATAGAGACTCATTCTATTGTCCTTAAGCTTGCCTTTGAAAGTATTTGGTTTTACTTCCATTTCTCGCTGCTTATGTAAACTTTAATGACTATTTGTTGTTTCCAATAGACCATAATCTTACAAGGTTCTTCTCACTGCTTTCTATAGGTACTAAAGTTATAAGAAACTATCTATAAAACCATAAACCTGTTCTTAGACATTTCCCAATTGCTTTTATACGCAAATAGAATTGTCAAATTTATATGGGCTGTTTCTACGTACATATTTATTACAAAGTCCGTTGACCTGTTGGGAAAGTCCGCGAATTGTGGATAATTAACTCAGTTTTGCTTAAGCCTAATATATATGTATATGTATATTTAATCAAATAGTAAGCCAAAAAAAAAAAATTACAAAAATTGATGGTAACTAACAATTTCGACTACTTTCAGTTATAGTTTTCAGACGATTTGTCGTCTAGATAAAAGTCTCAAAAACATACGGTACCTCAAATCAAAAACACAAAAGGTAAGTTCTCTCTGGTATTCATGAAGTTTGTTAATGTGGTCTATCGTATTCTTCACATTTCCCACTAGCTGAAATGTCGAATGATGTAAATGTACCACAAGACATCTTAGTCTATGCTGAGGAAGTGAAACAGGATCTCATCATGCAGAACAAATCGAATACCTTGCGTTCGCAGCGCAAATCCAGCGCCACGGTAGTGATCAGCAATAAAACACAAAATGGCCTGAACAAGCCGACAGTAATGCAGCTTGTGCTGGAGACCATCGGCCTGCGTAGCGAGGAGAAGCAAGCGCCAACCTCAAAAGAGTTAAGTGTGTTGATAAGTAAGTCATTTGGCAATGTGTGTGCACCTATGTATCATATGGTTTGAGATCTTTCAATTGTAAAATACTTTTAGTGTTGGGCGTTATGTTTTTACTTTTTGTAATCAGCGTAACAGGATTCTGTGTTATGTGGTTCACGGAGTATTACAATTATAAAATACTGGAGGTAAGTTCCTAAGTGATTGGCATTGTTTTGGTTCATGAACTTTTGTCTTTTAGCGCTTGGTGCTAGCGCCAAATTCAGAACGCGCGGAAAGCTGGATAAACCCAGAGCCCCAGTATGATACCCTGCTGAAGGCACACATCTTTAACTATACGAACATCAACGAGTACTTAGCTGGTAAAGCGGATAAAATCATTGTTAAGGATATAGGTCCCTTGACATATCAAGAGCATACGGTTAAGAAGAATGTCGTCTTCAATGACAACCACACGGTGACATTTAGGGTAGGTGAGCGAATGAGTGTAGACATGTGTTGGTTATTTTGCCTTTCGTTTTGCAGGATCACAAATCTTATAAACTTCTGCCAGAGAAGAGCGACTACGGCGAGGATGATATTGTCATGGTGCCAAATGTGCCTCTCTTGGCGGCGGCTGTACATATCGAGCAAATGGATTATTTTCAACAGAGTGTTGCTAAATTTATGGTAAAAGGACTAAAGGAACCTGCCTTTAAACTTTTAAAGACTCGTGAATTCCTTTGGGGTTACCATGATAGAATCATGGCACTTGACTGGAGTGGTGGCAAAACGGACTTCGGGCTGCTGATGACCGTAAGTAAATCAATTTATTTACTGCTAACATGACTTATTTATATAACTGCGCGTTTTCCCATCCAACATAGCGCAATGGCACAAGTGTGGACTCACTGCAGTTGTACACTGGCGAGGATGATATACATAAGTACAGCATGATCACACAGTTCAATGGTATGCCAGCTCTTAATTATTGGGAAGGAGACGAATGCAATCGCATCGATGGCGCTGATCCTTCCATGTTCTCGCCGTTCTTGCTCGAACAACGCAATACTCTGGATGTGTTCTTGCAGGTGCTCTGCCGCAAGGTGCCGCTACATTTCGAGCAAGAGGTCACAATTTATAAGAATATCGATGCATTGCGCTATCGCACACCGCTAAATGTGTTCGCTAATCCTGCAGAAAATCCAGCCAATGCATGCTACTGCAAAAATACACAGCGTTGCTTTCCTAGTGGCATTATCAATGCGACCAAGTGCTATGGGGATGCGCCCATTTATCCATCGTTTCCACATTTTTTCTCCGGCGATCCTAAGATTTATAAGGATTTTGAAGGAATCAATCCCGATGCAAATCTGCACCAGACATATGCAGATATACATCCCAGATTTGCATTCCCCATTGGCGGTGCATCCCGTGTGCAGATCAATTTGGCAATTCACAAGACATCCGTGCTGGATAGTGAGTATACTTGGCCAATGAAATGAAAATATTAGTACTAAACGCAAACACTTTTTCATTTATAGATCAAGTAAATCGTTTGGAGGAGGGCATGATTTTACCACTCATTTGGATCGAAATTACATCGGGTGATTTCTCACAAGATATGGTGGATACGTTGTATATCAGCACGGTTGGCCTAAATGCAATACAATTGGCTCTTAAATACGGCACGCTTTTAGTCTCCGTGACGACTTTCAGCCTGATCGTGGCTGGCATTTACTATTTGAAGCGAAAACAAGAGGAACTGGCAGAGAAGCACAGGACAATTACAGAGGTGGTTCATTTGCAGCCAAGTGCGACAGATATGGACTAAACTATGATTGCTAATGAGTTTGTGCCATTTAGTTTAGGATGGCAAACGCTGAAATTTCGAATTTGTTTGTATTGGTTAGTTCGGTTATGTATAATCGAAAGCGTTGTATTTAGTTATGTAGATAGTTAGTTAGGTAGCCTTTTTGTACATATGTACATATTCAATAATAATAAATCAATTTAAATTTAAAAACGAATAATTATTTCAACAAACTTGTTCCTTAAAAAACAAAACATTTGTCGCATTAAATTCATGTAAATTAAAGCACCGCACCTAACGTCTTCACAGATTTTAAATTCAACAACCTAATAAATCATCAATGCTGTTTTAGTCTGATACGAATTCGTTGCGACCGATAACATCGGTCTGTATGCTCATCGTGCAGCAGGTTAACAGCATCTGCAGCACGGGGAAGATTATAGTGTACTCATTTGCCGACACATTCGCTGATGCACTGGTGAGAAAGAGAAAAAAATCGAACAAAAATGAAATGTAGCCAAACAAATCAATGTCGCTGTACTTCCTGGGTACAGAGTTTAGTTTAGTTAGTTTAGTTCAACATGGGCCTAGATTATGATTTTAGATGTTGGCCGCGACGGCCCATTTGCGGGACGGCAACATTCAGTCACAAAACAAAAAAACTTGCCGGCAAAACTTCATTGAAATGTTATCATGGAGAATCTTAACACTACTGATGCCAATTTAGTGACTTTGTGGCCACAAATCTGGCGATTTTTAAAATTTGTGCTAGCCCTTCCTAGCCAAATTTAGCGAATTTTACTTGCTGAGTGTTGGCATCACCGCATCTGAGAAACGCAACCTCAATGAAAAAAAAGCGTCGGTCGGCAAACAAAGCAGAAAAAGAGGAACACAAAGAGTTGTCAAATGTTGCATCTTTGTGCTGGTTTTTCAAATGCGACCGTAAGTTTGTGTAATAATAAACTGTAGCAGTTTAAACTAGAAACACATACGCCCTTCTTGGTGTTAAATACCGTGCAAATGTACTTTTTCGTATACAAAGCCACGATTCTGCATTGTATATCGCCACCTTAAAGATGCTGGCAACTCTTATTGGAGCACAGCTACACAATGTACATCCCTCGTCTCAACAACAACAACATGTTGACGCCAACTATAGCAACAAGTTGCCGC
>JBAMBQ010002963.1:0-59438 GCA_037044495.1 Stegana nigrithorax | reverse complement strand
CTATACTTAGAAATCAGCTGCCATTTACTCAACCAATCATAGCATTACAGATGTGTTTTATTCGAAATGGTTTTATCAAACCAATTAAATTCCCTCTTTATTGATGTTATACGGAAGGTTCTTCCTGAGCATACCTAGAAAGCTTTCGAAGAGTCTTAAGAAGCTAAGAAGCAATAGATCTTGATAATGATGCTAATTACTTAAATCGAAACATTCAGAACTATTCACTTGGAAGCTTGAAAGTCGGTAGCTAAGACTTCAACATGAGAATACATTATTCTGTTTGCTATCCTATTGAGTGCTATTGAGTGCTCCATTTTGTCGGGACTTTGACAATAACTCAGTTTTATGTTTTCTTTTATTTTCTGTTATTACTGGCTAAGATGGCCAAGCTTGCCAATAAAAGCCAATTATAATTCATTTTTATTTAGCATTTAACCCTACATAGCTCACCGTTTACCTTTAAGCCTAAAAGTTTATTCCCTTTTGACACAAGACACTTACGTATGGTTTGTGGCAGCAGAGTTTGCACTTGGAGCCATGCCTGCAACTCCGTAACCTGCGCAGCTAAGTCAGCCTCGTTGGGTCGTGGCATTTCGCCATTACGTATCATTTCACTGGCAGCAAGTTTGTGGGTACCTAATTAATTGTTTGCTTTGTTGGCCTAATTGATTAATGAGCGCAAAGACGCCTTCGCTGCAAGTCTGTAGGAAGCAGCTACAGGATACACACTTAACTAACAACAACAAACAGACGATTGCAAAACAAGTCACAACAAAAGTTCAATTTCAACAATAAAAAAAAAAAGAACAAAAAATTTAAAAAAAGGCAAAAATAATTATTTTTTAGCAAAAATAACGCAAAAAAAAACCTAAACACGTTCGTGTCGCGCACAAACGCGAGTGCAACTGAAAAGCCAAAAAATCCGCAATGTGGATCCAAGTGAGTTGCTGAAGCAGCAGCGCGTCTGTTTCAGACGTAGTAAACACACATAAACAACAATAACTAAAGCTAACAACAACCACATTGAACAACGATGCATTGTACACCTGCCCGCGCGCCATCATCGCTCAAAATGAACTACGACGCGTTTGCAAAAACTACAACAACAGCAACATCAACAACAACAATGCCATTTTGACTTACCGACATGACCGACGTGAGCCCTAAAAATCAAACTATAGCAATAAATCCACACCGAAACCTGAGCTGCAGTTTAATGACGTGAGAAATGCAATTACATATACAATATGTGCGCGCTCTGCTCTCTCTCACTACGTCAATCTCCGACCTTTGCCCATGGGTGAAACGCTGCTAAGGCACCAGTCTTCACGTGCTCACTCATGCACCTTCTCTTGCACTTACTCAAATATGTATGTACATACATTTGGAAGTAATTACGAACTCCCGCACACAGTTGCTCCGCTTTTACTCAAGCTCTCACGCTGAGAGCTCTCTTGCGCACTACTCAGCCATTTACACTTGCGCTGAAGACTTGTAATAAGCCGCATTCGCATGTGCGTCTTTGGCTTACAACATTTTGTCAGAAGGTCAATTAGTTTTGGTTTCTTTTTTTACATGCGAGTAATTTTGTGTTTTTAGAATTCCCGCCACTATTTAGTTATCTACGACATTGACCAATGGCAACAACTGCGTGACATTAAGCAAGCATACTTACATACGTGTTTAGAAATTGTAAGTAGTGCCAAAAAATAAAGAGAAACACAAACAATAAATGTAAAGCAACAGCAAATGTACAGCAGCAACAATGTACGCGCTGTAGAATTCATAATCAACAAGCCCCAAAAATCAACAGCGCAAAAGTTAAGTAAAATGAAATAATATCATTGTTTAAGCCAAGTTGATACACGCGCATTGTTTTAAACTGGTTTTATTTTAATAGTACAATAAAAAATGTATGTTTAAAGTAAAATTACAAACATTAAGTAAAGGTTTTAGTATTGCGCTCACGAAAAATGCCTCTTTTCTTTGTATGGTTTTTGTTTTTTTTTTTTTATTTTTTTTTTTGGAATATTTGTTTTTTCTTAATATTTTTGTTTTTTTTGATGACTTGGCTCGAAAAATTTGTTGTGTCATAAATTAAGCGCGAACCTGGTCAACCAACAGTTGAACACACGAGAACTGCACATTCATACTTATATATTTAAATACATAAACATGTACATACATAATATGTACATATGTACGTACATGAATAATAATAATACTTGCGCCTTATTGCCTTTTGCACTCTGGTACCAGGCGATCACTCCAAAAAGTCGTAATTATATGGCGCTCAAAATCGCTGAGAAAGAAACCAGACGCAGTGAAGTTATTTTCTGTTACATTATAATTAAAAATGTATTATCCTATATAAGAAAGTATGCATGTATGCAAGTACGTTATGCAGTTTTAGCGAGTATGTGCCACTGTGCCGCTACTGTGCATACATAATGTGCTACAGCTGCGCAAATTTTCACAAAACTCAAACAAGAAAATTTACACAATTTTAACAACAAATCCATCAAAAAATCAATCTTCAATGCATTTAACGATTTGTGCTGGCAACTCTTGAAGTAAAAGAGAAAAGACTTGCAATTTATGCATGCATAGTATGCATGTATTTTTATACATATGCACATATATGGCAAATAAAAAAGATTCCCTCAAGCCTTGGTGCTGCAGTTGCAAGTGCGCTGGCCAATTTGTCTTAACGTAAAACAACATTTCACGTTATGACCGCAGCGTGATGCGCATACCGCAAATGACGTTTGCTGATGTTGTTGTTTCTGAAATTTTTGTGCAACTAATATACTGCAAATAACAACATCATCATAATGCATACATATGTACATGCATATGCTGAAATTGATGTTAATATAACGTTAAAAACTAAGTACAAAGTGCAAAAAAGGCAACCAAACTTTGCTTAACGTAGCAGTTTGTTAACAACCGCACACAGCAACAAATTTTCGCATATGCATAGCAACAACAACAAATAGCCAATATCATGTATTAAATGCATATTTGGTTGTCATGCAAGTCATATTTTTGATTCTTGTATCAATTACTATTCAAAAATTAAATTTGTAACGAAATTTCTGCGCCGTCTTGCGACGCTATACTAAATATATACTAATACATATATTAAATATTCCTTTTCAAAACCCTGATCAATAGTTTTTTTATTGGTCAGACGATGCATTTTGTAATAAATAATATATATTAAGAAAACTTTGTTAATAATTACGTGCAATATCAAAAAATATGTGTTAAGTGATTAAAATAATTTTAATAATAAAAAACATTCTAAAAACTATCTAAAATAAAGTTTATACAGAAAAAAAAAACTATTGCACACCTTTATGCGTGAAATAAATGACTAGCGCCATCTATCAACGAAGCTGTGAATGTGAAAGGCTACCTCTAAAGGATTAAGCGGATTAAAGGATTAAACAAAATAAATAAATAATTAAATAGAATAAATAAACTTTAAACTTATGCGTTTCTATTTAAATTCCATATTCGTATGCATTCTTATACAAAATTTGGGTAGATAATAGTACTTTTTTCTATTTGAAATTTTGGTATTTCCTGTTTCGTCAATACGGTCACAATATGCGCCATGTTTTCACTGTTTTAAACAAACAACACACTGTTTAATACGGTCTGCCGAGTTTCACCGTATCACCCCGTCCTGGGACCCTCTGAGTACTAATGTACCGTAATTTGCAAGGAGAGCGAAGGGGGTTAGGTGCGACTGTAACTGTTAGGGCTGCCACGTCGCAAAACTTTGTCGGCCGCTGGTGATTAGTCCAGGTAAAAAGTACAAAACGAAGCAGGATTTTCTGTTGTTGTGTACCACTGGTTCATTGGAACAGAGTTTGCAGAGCACGAAATCTCATTTCTCGCTCATGCTAGCTCTCCTCTCTTCTGACTTGCACTCACATGCAACAAAACGTAAATAAACACTGCGTTATGGTTGTCAGGGCGCCCAAATGTTTTTGCTGATGAAGATTCACGGTGCTCACGTGAGCAAAATCCAGGTCGGTTTTACGTTGTGCATGACTGCTTCACACAGAGTTCAGTGTTATTGCACAGCACTGTGGTATTTCTGCTGTTGCTTCTCACTCACTCATTATGCCATCTAATGTCTGCACATTTCTTCTCTTTTCTAACATCACACAATACTTTTTTGACGTTAATTGTCGCAATTGGGAAAAAAAAATTGGGTAATTTACCGCAAACTACTAAACAAATGCGCTTACAAAGTAACGAATGAAAATAAGTTTTGCAGAGCTAATCACACAATTAAACATGACACAGAAGAAAAACCAAATTTAATTGGGGATATAACATTAAATTAAAAGAAATAAACCAATAAAGTATAATTCGAAATAAAGCCCTCACGTGTAGTCGCAAATTAAGCGGCAGCAAAGTTATTTTACAAAAAACACGCTGCATATTGTGCGTGGATTGTGCTCGTGTGTGTGAACTGTGCTTGTGTGTGGTTTGCGGTATCCCACGGCAGATTGCAGCAGCGCAGACTCACAACAACAATAATAAAAGCAACAACAGTCAGAGTACATAAACCGTGCAAAAAAAAACTACCGCGTGGTTATTGCTTTAAATTTGTTTTGTATGCAACAATAACAATAGCTGCTATAAAAAACTTTACCTACTACAAACTTGAAAATAATAAAAAGCAGAAAGAGACAAAAACCATTTGAAATAGTGCAATTTGATTAAACATTCGGAAGAAAGAAACAGACAAAAATGGTGCCAATTGGACCGCATGGTGGACATCCCGGCGTGCCGCATCCCGCGCAACCAATGCCAACAGCACCAACGGGGCCAAACACGCTACAACCGAATCCAACGTCAGCGTCCAATACGCAATCGAACAAAAGCTCGCTAACCGTGAAGCCCAACTATACGCTTAAGTTCACGCTTGCGGGCCACACGAAGGCCGTCTCTGCAGTGAAATTTAGCCCAAATGGCGAATGGTTGGCCAGCTCATGTAAGTTTCGGCAAGCCATTAATATGTAAGTTGCACAATTGCTTTAACAATAAACTCTTTGTTGATTCTTCTTGCAGCTGCGGACAAGTTAATCAAAATCTGGGGCGCATATGACGGCAAATTCGAGAAGACAATTGCCGGTCATAAGTTAGGCATTAGCGACGTTGCATGGTCGTCGGATTCGCGACTACTTGTAAGCGGTAGCGATGACAAAACGCTTAAAGTTTGGGAGCTGAGCACCGCTAAGTGCTTAAAAACACTTAAGGGACACAGCAATTATGTTTTTTGTTGCAATTTTAATCCGCAATCGAACCTCATCGTTTCTGGCAGCTTTGACGAGAGTGTACGCATCTGGGACGTGCGCACAGGCAAATGCCTTAAAACGTTGCCAGCCCATTCGGATCCCGTATCGGCGGTACACTTTAATCGAGATGGCTCGCTGATCGTAAGCTCTAGCTATGATGGCCTCTGTCGCATTTGGGATACGGCCAGCGGACAGTGCCTAAAGACTCTCATCGATGATGACAATCCGCCGGTAAGTTTTGTGAAATTCTCACCCAATGGCAAATACATATTGGCAGCCACGTTGGACAACACCCTCAAATTGTGGGATTACTCGAAGGGCAAGTGCCTTAAGACCTACACGGGCCACAAAAATGAGAAGTATTGCATATTTGCGAATTTCTCAGTGACCGGCGGCAAGGTGAGTCGTCATCACTCAAATTACCTGCACAGCGCTTCGACTTTGATTTTTTTCTTTTGTGCAGTGGATCGTTTCTGGCAGCGAAGATAATTTGGTGTACATTTGGAATCTGCAGAGCAAGGAAGTCGTGCAAAAGTTGCAGGGCCACACCGATGTTGTACTCTGCACCGCTTGTCACCCCACGGAAAACATTATCGCTTCCGCATCGCTTGAGAATGACAAGACTATTAAGCTCTGGAAGAGTGATACATAATGATGAGGCGTCAAAAACAGGCAGGTTAAAAGTTACTGCTTTTCGTTTATGGTTAAATTTAATGAACATAAAATTGGCCAATAACTTCGCCGTTTAATTTCATCACTTTTTATTTAAATTTTAATTATTTTATTTCTTTTTTTTTGTTTTTTTTTTTTTTTAAACAAAATTTAGTCCTAGTTTTAAAACGTAATGCAACCAACCAGACAATCCCGGGAACTGTTTTGGTTAACCTTTTCTCTTTTTAAGCGATTTTCGTATTTATAAGCACAACAGAACTCAAAAAAGCAACACAACCCATTAGCAGCATAGTAACGCGGGCAAGCACATGTCATTAAGTTGAGACAACTCCAAATCCAACACACTGCAAATTATCATATACTTTTGGAGCCTTTCCTGTACTAATCTTCGATAAAGTTCGTAGTTTTTAACAAAAAAGCCTCTTTCAGAAAAATGTACTTTATGTTAATAGTTGCAACAAACTGTCGCGTTAAATTAAAATCTAAGCAATGCAAAGCGCTGTAACATTATTTTTAAATATAATTAGGTTTCCTTATTTAATTGTAAACAAAAAGTAACTAACAATGTGTAACCCAAACGAAATTCTATATATTATCACAAAAAAAAAAAAAACGGCTAAGTTTACATGTAACAATTGTCTATTTTGTAAAAATAAAAACGTAAATGTATTTTATATGGAAAAAGTTTAGTTCATATACTTTGTCCACGCATGTTGCGGCATTGCTTGTGCTGCCCAGACAGAAACATTACGTGCCTCACTGTGTGCAGAAGCCAGCAGCGCATGTATGTATATGGAAGGCCGAAATGCTTTATACAGACGAATTCAACTACAATAACATGTGCTAGTGCTGCCCAGTTGGCGAGTAAATTGTTTGTATATGTATATTAAGAAAAACCGTTACCAGAAACTAAAAACAAATTGGCATGTTGAAAATGTAGGCAGTAAATAGCAACAATACATGACAGCTTTTTACAGTTAATGCAGCTACAAAGCAGAGCAATGTTTAAGATCACTGACACCGTTTGAGTGGCGTTTGAAGTCACACGAACACAGTTTCTAAACAGAGACTGTGAAAGATTATTATAACGGTGCTATAAGTTTATTGACTTTCACTTGGCGCCATTTAACACATGTTATCGCGATATGCATACTTCGCGTGCAGGTAATACGAGATGTGACAATACACATTTGTTTTAACATTCTTGTAATAATACTATGTACATACATATATGAGTTACATGTACATTAACAATTGTCAAATAAACAAACATTAAGGCCATTTTAGGTATAGTAGTATAGTTGCGTAAACCTGCATTGAAAATTTCAGAACTTTTTCCCATGTAAAGATAAAGCTCCCTCGGGTTCAATCTAGGTTATTTAATTTTTTCCTTAATTGTACTCTGTAAATGTTGAATTGTTGCCATATACGAAACAAGTGAAAGTGTGAAAAAACAATTGTTAAATTAAAACCACTTCGTGCTTATGCTAACGGATGTTGTTGAACGAAACACTCGAACAGAGTCATCATAGTGAATCCTTAAGATAAGATCATAAAACTAGTACAAGGTACCATCTGGTCATGATCATAAATGAGATTGAAGACTAATCCGGAGTTTCTATTCTGATCCCAAGGGTTAAAGGTTGCAAAAAATGTCAACTGGCATTACTTTTCGAAGAATTGGCTGCACTTTAAAGTATTTTGCCACTGGTTGCGGTCCGTTCTATGCAACCCAGAGCAGTATAAGGTATAACGTGTGTGCAAGTAAGACAACAGTTGTTTAGTCGGAATTTGTATTATCGCTGCTGTCGTGTTTTTATTGTTGTGGTGTATTGTTGTTTTTTTTTTAACACAGTGGCCACATAAATTGTGTTAAAGCTGCAGTTTGTCGTACGCGTGCATAGTCATTTTCACACATCATATTTTTTTTTCTGTTATAACGTAAAATAAACAAAATGGTAACTATACTCTTGCCTACTATTATCGATTACTGGTATAATTAAAATGTGCATTGAATTTCTTACAGGCAGCCTACACAGAAGATCAATTGGCAGGTAAGTGTATTAAGTGTGCGTATTTAGCTAGAAAAAAAAAAACATGAAAGTAATGCAATAATAATTACAAACATATGTGGCATGGCTAAGTATGTTTGTAGTCGCTCAGCGCTGGCAAAGAATACTTTTTGCAGCGGTGTCAATGCATAAAAAGCAACAAATATCGTTGAAAAACAAATGCCAATAACGACAACACAAACTTGTAGACAACAACGAATGCACCAAGTGTGAAATTCCACATATACTTTATTTTTTTTGGAATTTGTCAATGCAGAATTACGCCAAGCTGAAAACAAAAACTAATCAAAAAAAATATTTATGCAGATGAATCATTGATGAGTTATCTTCAAATGTTTTTTGTTTTTTTTTTTACATTGCGTGACTGTTTGCCGCTTTGCGCTGTTTATTTTACTCCTTCGGTTCGCACTCACTGAATGAGTAGCAATTGTAACAATGATCATTTGTGATGAGTCACGTGCTCAAACACTCAATTTGCTAACATCATCAAAATAAAAAAAATTTTTTTTAAATTTAAGAGGGTTACACTTTGTGTCCGTAATTTGGATTACACGTTATTACTTTTTATATACTATGTAAGATCGAGAAATATATCTATTACAGCATGATTCAGGTCTTTATTAATGCCTACGCCCCGTGTAACTCGAATGAGCTGCTTAAATTTTTACAATTTTACTGCATCTCGTCACTCCATAAGCCTGTGTGTTACCAATACGTCACTCATACTCATTGAGTATACTATAGTAGCACTCTTCACTCTCAGTCATCTATCTATTTCATTATATGAAAATGCCAAACAAAGCACTCAATTTTTGACTCTCACACTTAAACAAACCACTCAACTAAAGTGCCAAAGCCCGTACTGTTAAAAAATTTTTCGATTTTAATTCGGTTGTTGTAAAGCAAGATGGCGGATCAATTCTCCATCATACAACATGTCCACCATCAGCTGCAGCATGTCTATACGACGAGCAAATTACATTACTTAGCCGTTGGCGTTTTGATTGACCAAATTCGTTTGATGCAACTACTTTGCCATCATGATTGTCACCGTAGAGTCCTCTCTGCTGACTGAAGGGATCACCGGGTAAATGTCAATTGTATCCATCAAAAAGGGGGAAAAGCATTCTTGAATTCTTTTCAATTACGCATAAGTAAAACAATTAAAAGGGAAAAGTACAACCCGAATCATGTTCATGTCATCCAACAAAAGTTAGTTGTGCTTAAGTTTGCCTGCCAGTATATGAATTTTCCACTATATATTTGCAATCTTCAAAACTATTATCAGTGCTCCAATTTGCAATTGATAACATACAATTGTGCCAATATTTATTATTTTCATATAACGCAACACAGCAACAAATTTTTTCTAAAAGGGTGTGCCGCCTGAATGCTGAATGTATATTATTTTTTTCCACGAAACTTTTGCGTAAATAAAACCAATGTCATGCTATGCAGCTCTGGCATATTCCCATGAATTTCGCCTGCCAACGCAGGTTAAGCTGTTTCGCGCTTGGCGGCCTGCAGGCACACGACAAATGCTGGCTGCGCCGCCAACTCGCACGAATATCGGGCGCCAAGTTATCAGACGTATTTATACCCACAGCGAAAACAGTTTGCATTGCCATGTCTAGCAATCTATTTATGGCGGTAAATGGCTGACAGCATGTTTGCCGCCAAATTTGCGCAAAACTGTGTCAGTTGCCATTAATGAACTTGCCACTGCCAGTAGCAACATATCAACGTAAGGCCGACTCACTTCAGGCGTCGTCTTGCGCAATTGCTATTGCCAGAACAATGCGATAACTTAATCAGCAGATCGTTAGACGATATATGGGCGGCTGTTTCGCGTTTGATAAGCCTGATAAGCGCAAATAAAATTGTGTTGCGGTTAATGGCAGCCACTTGCGGAGCTGGCGATGACGTTGGCATTAGTAACCATGTCCACAAATAACGTCAAAAAGAACAACCAAACTATGAAATAAAAAAATTGCATCTCGATTTACACGCAACAGCATTTGGTTTCAAAAGCATATGCCGCCGATCTTGGTTTGTAGTGCAGCAGCAGTGACAACTTGCGCACAGTGAACCTGAACACGTTCAATTGCCAGTAGAAACAGTAAAATAAAAACCTAAAAATTGCAAATTATTTCTCTCAAGTGTGTTTGCGAGTTTATGTCAAACCCTCTTGTTCTACTTAAAAATATTCCATAGACTAAATAACATATTATCTGCATTTGCGTATATGTTCAAGCTCATCGTGTATTCGTAGTATGTAAATATGTCTTTTGTAAAATGAGCACAATATATTTGTGTACATTTTAACAGATCCAACATACCGGATACATTGATAGCTTCGTAACATATACCATATGTATAACGCAACCGCAAATAAAAAACATGAAACTTCCAGGTAGTTGGCGTCAACACATCCTCGGATAAGTGAAACTGTAAATTACCTCGTTTGACTTGTAAGCATTCTTACAATTCTTCTTATTTTTGGAATCGTAAAAAAATATTAACAAATTGAGATTCAGTAAAGGAATGTTCCACAACAGGATTCATATATGTAATAATGTGATGTTATAAGTTAGGCGGATAGGACGCTCTATATTACTCGCATAATCTCTGAGCCTACAATCTGCAGCATTTATTCGATGCTGTGCATAACTACTGTGCATTACCAAAAATGGCTAAATTTGGCATTTTCTGCTTTTTGTTTGCCTTTTTTGGCAATGGGGCTGACAAGAGCAACCAGCGTCGACGTAAATGGGCAGACGTTGAATGCATGATGAGAATGTGCAAACATGCGCGAGAGATGATTTATGTGATTTATACATGCATGATGTTGTTGTTGATAACTAAGAAACAAATAAAAAAAAAAAAACAGCTGTGCACTGCGTTGTAACCCAGCACCTTAACCGCATAAAAAAATAAACAAAACAAAAAAAAAGCAACAATACAACGAAAAACCAAATCGATCAACAGAAAATAACAAACGACAAATATGCCAAACATGCAAGCCAGTCAGAGATAGGCAGGCGCAGGCGCAGGCTAAGCAGCCAACTGTCCGTGTCCGTCCGACAGTCTCTTGGAGACGTAACGGCAGCTGCCGCAAATTTGAGACGTAAACAGACGACTGCGACTGCGACTGCAGTCTGTCGGACAGTCAGTATCGGCGACGGTGGCCAATGCAACGAACGTTCGGTCGATCGATCTTGTAAAAGCGTAGAAACGAGCGCAAAGCTGCCAGCGCTGTTAGTCACTTGTGGCACAGCCAAACGAACGGAGGCTATAATTGATTGTTTTGTTTTTTTTTTTTTCTTCATTTTTTTTTTGTTTTGGTTGCGTTTTAATACGCTTTCATTCTTTTTCAATTATTTGGTTTTTGACTTTTAATATATTTTCGCCGCAACGATAGAGAGTGCAATAATGTATTTGTATACGTCGCACGTGAAGCGCACTTTCAGTACGCTCGAAGGTAGTGACCAAAAAATGGGCAAAAGAAAATGAAATTTGACGCGTGTCTCGCAGAGTATTAACTCATTATTCGCTTTCTCTTCAATACTATATATTCAACGATCGACTTGTGTTTTGCTATTTTACAGAATTCCAAGAGGCCTTTAATCTCTTCGATAATCGCGGCGATGGCAAAATACAGTTGAGCCAGGTGGGCGAATGTTTGCGCGCACTCGGCCAGAATCCCACCGAATCGGATGTTAAGAAATGCACGCATCAATTGAAACCCGATGAGCGCATCTCATTTGAGGTCTTCTTGCCCATCTATCAGGCCATCTCGAAGGCACGCTCCGGAGATACGGCTGATGACTTCATTGAGGGTCTACGTCATTTCGATAAGGATGCTAGCGGTTATATCTCATCCGCTGAGTTGCGTCATCTGTTGACAACGTTGGGCGAGAAACTAACTGACGAGGAGGTCGAACAACTGCTGGCTAATACGGAGGATCAACATGGCAATATTAACTATGAGGAATTTGTGCGCATGGTGATGAGCGGTTAAATTGCCTATGCGTATGTGTTGGCAAATGGCAATGGGCGGGGATGACGATGACGACGACGACGGTGACGATGATGGTGACAACGACGTTGATGATGCTGGAGACGGCACTATTGGCGGCGTTTAACTGTCAACCGCGCACGGTGTTGTGTCGGTGCAGTTGGCAGTCGCCATGTGTCATTCCAATATCAACTGCACTTGCGCGCACCTGTCTGCCAACCGCCTGCCTACCTCCTGTCTGCCCGTCTTCCCGCTTGAGTTAACTAACTGCCTTGTTCATGCGTCAACGGCCTTGTTGTCTTTACGTATTCTTTAATTCAGTTATTACATTTTCTTTTTAACAACTATTACACGTACTATAACACGTCACTCTATGCATTACATTATAGAGGAGGTACAGCATTTCAAAAACTAAGACCACACACATAAAGTATTTTCAAAGTGAAAATGTTAATTTTTTTTTTTTTTTAATTCTATTTTTCATACTGTTTTCCAAGCATTATGTATTTGATTAATTACTTATTATGCGAGTATACATTTTTGTTTGTTTATATTTTCTTTAATATGCATTTCACTGAGTACATTTACGTATATGTTAAAAAAAAAAAAACCAAACTAAAAGCAAACGAGTATTTAATAAAATGAAAAGCCTTTTTACATACCGAGAGTACTTAAGATGAAAACCGTATATTGTTTATTTTAACATTTTTAATAAGTTCAAAGCAGTGGTAAGCTTTTATAGCAACGCATTTGCAGTGACACAGAATCAATACGGTTCCAAAGAGTATGATCTGGATTTTTCCCTGCAAGGTCAATTAAAGAAATCCATTATTTGGAATTATATTTTTTTATATATACATTATACTGGAGTATTAATAATACTCCACCGAATAGAGAATGATATTTATAAATATAAACTAACCTCTCTATCATGCAAGGATTCGATTGTCAACATACTGTAACTTAGCATGTATTGCGTAGCCAGTTGTTTCAAGTGCGGCAAATGTGTCCTCTGAGTGCAATTGCTAAGTTTTAAATTTGAACTTCGCAAATGTCAAGTTTTGTTTTTGACGAATTTTTCACACTTGCTTTTCTTACAAGTTTTATACTTGATTCCGTTTCTCTTGTTGTGATAAATAAAAACAGAAGTTACATTAATTTTAAGTCAAAATTGACTCCGAATATTTTAAAAATAAACGAGTAACGTTTTTTTTAGTTTGCTTTACTGTGTTCCAGTGTTAGTATTTAATGTGGCCACAATTGGTGGTAACTGCTTGTCGTAAAGAAGAAGCATCAGTACTAAAGGGGGTCCCGACACAATCGAGATTTTACGTTGTTCACCACTGCTTCACCGAAACAGAGTTAGCAGAGCTCGGAAACCGTTCTTTCTCACTCTCACGTATTAGCTGGTCTCTTCTGACGTAGGGCTCCCAGCGGAAAAAGCAAGTAGTATAAAACAAAAATTCAAGGAATTCATCAACCGCAACGGACTGACTGAAATTAATACATTTTCTCAGAGTGGTATTCGCGTTGCACGCCTGCGGGAGTGTTTGTGTGCGCTCGACAAAAGAGAAAGGCAAACAAAAAAAGAAGAACCATAACAATAACAAAGTTTCAAACAAAAATGCAGCATTAAAAGACACCACACAACAGAAACATAAAATTGGAGCATCCTTGCATAGCAAAACATAACGAAACGCTTAGCGTACGATTATTGTACAAGGATGCGCGCTGCCAACGAACCAAGTTCGCCAGTGCAAAAGGTGTGGAAACCTGAATGTAAGTGTGCACCAAAAGAAAAGAAACAAAGTAGCCAAATAAAACCAAAACGCTAATGCAACACTTATGTAGTGTATAAAATACAATTGGAGGCACCAACACCAAAACCTTTGCGTTGTAGACGCGTTCACACATCAACAGGCGTGGAGGATGTGCACGTATCGCAGGCTTACAGCTGCTATGGCGACGAATTTCACGGTCCAATGGGACACCTCGAGGCCGAACAGCTGTTGTGCAACGCCCCCGATGGTACATATCTGCTGCGCCGCAGTCCTAATGCCAGTGACTATGCAACGTTGAGTGTGCGCTTCAATAAGCGCACGAAACACTTTAAGGTGTACTACAAACACGGCCAGGGTCACTATCTGCAGGAACAGTCAAAACACTACGACAGTGTTCATGAAATGGTTGCCGATGGCTTAATTAATTTTCACATGCAACTGCATGCCGGCCCTATCATACAGCAGATCAATCAACAAACCAAATATTGCTATCAGCAGAGTCCCTATATGACGCTTAATCGTCGCAAGCTACGCGCACTTTCCAATGAGCTGCGCAAATCGATTGGTAACAAGGCAACAACGCCGATGTCCACGCAGGACGAGGCATTGCCACAAAATGGACACAAAAATACAATACAAACTGCCAGCATTGAGCAATGTGCTGTGGATGGCAAAGTGGCATCTTTCAGCAACAATATCAACGCGGCTGCCGTCACCAACTCTGGTGCTGGCAGTGCTGCGCTGCCTATGTTCAAGGATGTCGAAAGCGATCCAATTTTACCGCTTGTTTACGAGAAGCCGCATCACTTTAAGATGCACACCTTTAAGGGTCTTAACTGGTGTGAGTTTTGTGCGAACTTCCTCTGGGGTTTTACGGCGCAGGGCGTGAAATGTGAAGCTTGTGGCTTCGTGGCACACAACAAATGCTCAGAGCTAGTGCCACCGAAATGTGTGCCCGATTTGAAACGTATACGCGGTGTCTTCGGCACTGATCTGACCACCATGGTGCAGCTGCATCAGTGCTCGATCCCGTTTGTAGTGCGTCGCTGTGTCGAAGAAGTGGAAGCACGCGGCATGCTGCAAGAAGGTATTTATCGCGTCTCAGGCTTTGCCGATGAAATTGATGCGCTGAAACTTGCGCTCGATCGTGATGGCGAAAAGACTGACATGTCCGAGGCGACTTATGGCAATGTGAATGTTATTGCGGGCACACTTAAACTCTACCTTCGTTTGCTTCCGGTGCCCCTAATCACGTTTCAGGCCTATCCTAGTTTTATGCATGCCGCACGTAAGCTCCGCCAAATGCTTTATTTTGTATTCGATAGGTTCATTTTAATACTTTTACCGCTGCAGGTAATCACGGCCATCACGAACAACTGCAGCACATGTCGGTCGCGGCACGCAAACTGCCCTTAGCGCACTACAATTGCCTGAAGTACATGCTGGAGCATCTGAAACGGTAGGCCCAGCTGCTGGCATTCATTCGCTCATGCGAAACCTGTTAACAATGACATCTCCTTTTTTTTCTCTCTCTCTCACTGTGTTGCTCCCTCTTGATTGTTGTACAGCGTTGCCTCGCACTACGCCGCCAACAAAATGAACGAACATAATCTTGCCACGGTATTTGCACCCACACTGATTGCCACGCCGCAACATATGACCAATCTCACCGAGGAGATCTTCATGCTGTCGACACTTATAACAAATTGCAAAATAATTTTTGCTGCAAGCTGCTAAGCAAAAATAAACCCGGCACTTGTTAGTTAGACAGATTCCGCAGCGCGCAAACTTTTTCAGATTCTCAAGAAGCGCAGCTTTTAATTTTATTTTTTTTTCTTTGATATTAATTTATTTATTTTGCATTTAGAGTTTGCTCTGCGATAGCAACAATTTTTATTAGTAAACAAATTATTTATATTATAAAACAAAAAAAAAAAAAAAAAAAGAAACAAAAAAAAGAAAGGAAAGAGAAGAGTAGCCTAAACCAAATTTCTTAGCACTTTTTTTAAATATTTGCCTGAAACTAAATTAAATATATATTCCAGTTGAAAATGAAAGCTAAAAAACAAATTCCACCAAAAACGTGTTTCTAAGTTATATTTCGTATTTATGTTTATGTAATTTCCTTTTACTTTTTTTTTAAAACTTACTTATAATTGCTAAAAATAAGAGAAAAAAGAAACAAATGAATTTTAAATGACTGCACTATGCCAAATGTTACGTGGATTAAATCAAAAATAATAACTTACGAATTTATATATATACATTTTAGAAACTTTTTATAAAAAATACTCGTGCAGCTTAAAAAATAAATTGAAAAAAAAAAGGATGCATATTATTGTTATTGGTAGGTGGGATCTGGTGGACCCATTGCAACAACCTTTTTCACAGAATCAAACGAGAGGACTTACGAAACCAGACCCAGTGTCTGTTCCACGGCTGCTTTATCTATTTATATTTTAATTTTCCCGAGGAGTTTAGGAGAATTGAAATTTTCGTTTATCAGGTTATGAAGAAAAAGAACACCTGACACGGATCTCCGACTAGCTTAGGTAGGAAGTTTAATCAATTTAAAGCGGCAATGGTATGAAGGGAGGCGAATTGCAGAATTTCTTCTGACAGGCTACCTGTGGGCTTCTTAGTTTCCTTTTTTTCAAGCATCGGCGATATTAACACATAATTTATTTTATTTTAAAGATTGAGGTACAACTGCAAATTATATTTAACTTAATTTGGAAGCAATAGCAACTGATTCTTTAAGTCTACTTAAAGTATACAATTCTGTAACTACTTAATGAAGACTTAGGATCATTTCCGTTAAATTAAAAGCTGAAATCTAGTCTGTCACGAATGAGTGTGCACATTGAAAAAAAAAAACTTAATTTTCGTCTTTAAACCCGAAAAAATCATACTTTTGGCATTTAAACACATACAAGGAGCGGTTAATTTATCGGGTTGCTATGCTGTGCTTTGTCTTTTCTGAAAATTTGCTAAATAATTCCGGACAATTTTTTTTTTATTGCTTCACGTAGACGTACAGCACTGGAATATCGAGGTCTGAACCGGTGCTTCAAATTTATAAATTAAGCGACGAATACACCGCTCGTTTGACTCTTGAAAACGGGGATATTTTCGAAATAAACAATTGTGCGGTTTCATTAGGTCTTGAGTAGTATACCTATTCATAATGAAAATGACAAGTCTACTGAGCATTTTTATGAAATCAGATGTCGAAAAAGCTATAGGATTTCCATATAGCAGTATTTTGAAGTGAGCACGTCCTTATTGAAAATCCCTGTATCAGGTTGATTAGGTTCTGTATTATTAATCCTGCATTAAAAATCTTTGTTTTTTAATTTATTTATATATACTTTATCCTTTGTCATAGGAATCTTAATTTGTTTTAGCTTTTCTTACAATGTTCTTTATGCCTTCTTCTTTTTAAATGTACTTTTTATATTTTAATTTGTTTTTATTTTTTTTAAATTTTGCAGCCAACAAACCTTGCATACAAAATTTGTATAAGTTTTCTTCTAAATGTTATAAAAAATAATTAGTAAAAAAACATCGTTTTGACAAAATAAGGCGTGTAAATTGTTTTTTGGTTTCAAAATTTAAATTTGCTGGCTGCATTAAAAAAAAGTGATGTTTTTTACATATAAATCTCTTTTTTATAGTTTTTAATATATACCGTATATAATAATATATGTAGAGACCTAAATACAATTTGCTTTTATCAAAATACATTGTTATACAATTTTAAATTTATTTATTTTTTTTTTGTTTTTTTTTTTCTTGTATTTACTTTTCACATACACTTGGGTAACTGCGTGCAAATAAATTTATGTAAATAAAAAAAAAAAAAACAATAATTATAATAGGTTTAAGAATACTAACAAAACATTGTTTTATTTTTTATTTTTTTAGTTATTCCTTTTTAATCATTAAATATTAATGTTTTTATAAAATAAAATAATTATAATCAAGCACAATTACCATTAATTACTTTCGATCTTTTGTTTCATGTTTTTGTTTTTTAGAATGCTGTCTTTTTATTTTTTATATTTATTTTAGGTCATAGAGTTAATTGCCTTTTATAACCAGTACCAAATTATGTATATATAAAAACAGACACACAAAATTTAACTTAACATTTAAATATATTAAAATAATTCTGTTATATATCCGTTTTTTATTTTCTTTTTATATGTGTGCTTCGCGCCGTCAATTTTCGTTTTTTTTTATGTACAGTAAAATTCGTTTAGCTGCATATGTGCTAAGATGCACATTCAAAATAAGTGCACACAATATTCTCTGTAATGCATATATTGTTTAAAATCTTCACGATTGCTAAAAGCTTTAAAATGCACATTTAGCTTAAGTGCACTGCGTTGTTTGCCAATTCTATGTAAAAAAATAAATTAAAGTGCACATCAATGTTACATTTGAACAAGAAGAATTTGTGTTAATACCGAAATAGAGAATGTAGTTTTAAATTGAGAAGAAAAAGTTTGATTGCACATAATAAAATTAAAAAAAAAAATGTTGCTATTAAGAGTAAAATAGAAGAAGTTTATCAAAAATTGCAATTTCTTTTCAAGTGTTCTAAAATTACAAATTTCAAAAAGTGCATTTTAGTTACTAACTAACTTTGTTAACAGAAAATGTTAAACACTTAGCATGTTGTGTCCATGAGCATTATATAGTTAAAATTTACAATTATTTAGTAACGAAATTTCCGATTTAGTCACTTTATAATTAATATGAATTATAACAGGCAACCAATCCTATACTACTAATAGATTGAATCAGTAGTTTTTAAATAATATGCAACTATATTCAAAAATCAACTATTTAAACTGCATATTGTCTAAAGCTGCACTAAAGTCAATGCTTCAAAATAATGTGCAGCTAAGCGAATTATACTGTACTTATTTAAAAATAAAAGCTTTGCAATTTGTTTTTTACATCGTTTTTTTTTTAATCGAAAATTTGCTAATAGTAGAAAAAAATGCTAAAAAGAGTACAATGATGAGCAATTAAACATGGTATCATGCATAGGAAATGCGCCAACTGTTGTTACCAAACGACAGCACTCCACTGTGCGCATGTGTACGTCTGTTATTATTTTTTCTTGCTTATTTAACAAATTACTTTACAAATTTAAATTAAACAAACGCCTTACTTTTTGTTTTTTTTTTTTGTTTTTTTTTTTTTTTTTACTAATCTCAAGCATTGCAAAAATATTACAACATTTTTCTTGTCTTCGTCTTTTTGTTGTTTACACATAAAAAATTGAATAGTTTTTATAAAAAAAAAGAAGTCAAATAAATGCAGATAACACGTGAACATGAATGTTACATAAAATAATCAATACAAAACGCTTACGGAATAAAAAAAAAAACATAAATAGATGATTACGGTGTAAACCTTAATATCTGCATATATATGTGTATACATACATATATATATATATATATATATATAAATATAGTTTGCCATATGTTATAGATAATAATATACTTTGCACAAATTATATAGAATAGTACGGTGAAGAGTAAAGGTTAAAGCAAAATAAAATATCAATACAGAAATAAAAAAATTATAATTTAACTAAGTAAGCTGCTTGCGATGTGAATCTTAGTAAGCTACCGTTGTTTTTATATATATAATAAAAATCTCGGTTGTGTTTTGATTCATGGTTCTTGAGCGTTTTGATTATTTATCATTAATGTTGTCGCCTAGGTGAAGCAGTAGCAGCAGCATTGATTGGTGGTTTCTTTACACTTTCTTGTTTTTGATTTGTCTTTTTAAATTTCATGATTTTTTTTTTTTTGTTTTTGTAAGGCAGAAGACATGCTGTTGCACGCACATATTCATAATCCACATCAAACAGGCATCGCGACATATGGTTTCTCTGTGTGTGGACGTTTGAACTTTAAGCGTGCAGCAAAACATTATCATCAGATTAGCTCGTACATTACTTTTTTTTGCTTTGCTTGCTTGTTTTCGTTTCAAAGGTGGTTCTGATGCTAATTGTTTTTATTGTTGTAAAGTAATTCAGTTATTATACAGTAGCAGAGTTGGTTGATGCTGTATAAAACATGTCTACATGTGTATCGTTGCCGCCGTGTAACGCGCTTCACCACGTCGCCATGACCATTGGCTAGGACGGAACTGGAATGAGTTGTGAGGTAAAGCGGAAAAATTAGTAATGTATTATTAACAAAAAAAAAAAAAAAAAAAAAGTATAATTCTAAATAAATACATTGCTAATAGTACATACAGCAAAAACTGAGCGTAATAAGTGCACTTACAACGTTGCGAGTACAAATCGGTTTTAACAGTGACGAACAAATTTACATATGTATATGTATGTATTAAAGTCATTTATCTGAATTAACAACTCGTACAATAAGGCAGCCGTAAGGCCATTGTTGAAATGAAAACAAATGTTTGAACATTTAAATTTTGATGCAATTTACAATAAACGCTTGTTGAACAGTCACACACTTATTGTACAAAATAAGCGCATACCACATATATTACATGATCTTGACTTGCAATATGTTATTTCGTCACCTTTGGCAGTAATAATTGTTAAGCTTGAAAACACAACAGCCCTCGCCTTACAGTTTAGGACTAATGTCTGACTGATGGCCTCACAGCTAAAAGCCAAAAAATGTAAGCACCACGTCGTTTACGAACTTATAATAGATAGTCAGTTTCACTGGTGGGAGCTTAATGATTGTTACAAAACGTTTGGCACAAAATATTGAAAACAAAAAATGAAACAAATAAGAAAAAATATTAAAAAGCATTAAATAAAAAAAAAAAAAAAAATATTAAGAAAAAATTTTATTAATAAAAGCAAAAGAATTCAATAAATAAAAATGATTCAAGAAAAAGAAAAAGACTGTAGAAAGCAGTAACTACATATTACAACTTTTGTAGACGAAAATTACGAACCTGATGTAAATGTTTTGTCTGCATGTAAAGACCACAAATAATGTACATTGATTAGTATTTATCGGTTTTTCGATTATTTATTGGTTTAATAATAAGTAGCGAGTGCAACATTTAATAGAACTCACCTGTATCAACAGTTGGCCGCTTCTCGTATGCGGATTCCTGTAGGCATAGAAAAGCCACAATGTTACAGCGAACACCAAACATATGGGCACCAGAAAACCAAATGCAGCCCCAACGCTCTTTGATTCCGCCACTTTCGTAACCTCGGGCGTCATGGCGCGATGTTCTTGTCCAGCGGGCAGCTCATGCGATGGCAAAATTGTGCTGCTCGCTGACGGCGCACTTGTGGTCGCACTAGCATCAGCGCCACCGCCATTGGCTGGCGAATGCGTAACGTCGCTGCTACTTGAATTGCTGGTCTCATATGTGCTGCCGGCATTTTGACTGTCAGCATTGTTACCCTTTTGTCCAATGGCTGGACAATTGGCGACATCATTGATGACCGCACGTTCGCAACCTGCAATAAAGCAAAGCCAAAGTTTAAAAACGTCAAGTAATATGCTAGTCATATTGGTTACCCTTTTGTATCCATTCCTGTTTCTTGCGATCTGTGCCAGTCGAGCAACGATTCAATAGTGGGCACCAGACGCACTGCAACGAAATGTTTTGGAGTATGAAGAATAGGTGAGTTGTATAAACTATGTGTGTAATGATTGCCGTTGTCAAATAAAACTTACTTCAAAGTTCGTTGTATGCTTGATGCATGCATTGCACTCCGTGTAGCCGAGACATGTGGGCAGCGCTGTTAGATAAATGATTGTGCCATTGCTAATCTCCTTCTGTGAGAAGCTAACGCGATGATACTCATAGATTGTCTTACGTCTGGCAACTGTAAAACACAGCGTCATATTATATCACACGAACAGACAAATGTAAAAAAATGTATGGCCCAAGGACTGTGAACTTACTGAAGTAGTATTTGTCGATGATGTATGCATCAGAGAGTCCCACTTTGACGGGATGCTGATTGTCTTGTATTGATTTAATCATAATGGGCACGTTGAAGTACGTAAACACGATGTCGCCGTTCTTATGTAATGTAGCGCTAAATGTGAACTTGCCATATGTGGGTTTGTCCTGCAGCACAACATTCTCCCAGACAACGGTAAAGGCGGTGCCTGAAAAACATTAAGTCTGTCTTAAATCAAAACACAATGGACACGTGCATGCTATGTTTGACTGCGCACCATTATCGCTCATACGCACAAACGAATCATTCGATATGCTTGTGTCAAAGTTGGCCATCAGCGGTGCTATGTACTGTGTGGCCGCCAACCAGGAGTGCACATACTCGCCCGTATAAATGAATCCGCCGGTGGCAATGGTTATATTCTTCACAAAATGACCATAGAAGGGAAAATTAAAGGTCAATTCTACGGTCATGGCGCGACGATGCGACTGCGACAGCATAAGATTATGCGTGATATTCTTAACGTTATTCCAAATGCGATTGGTCGCGTCCTTGTTCACCATCATGCTGCTATTATAGTAGACATGGTGATCCTGTAAGTAAATGCCGAAGTTTTCTATAAGCAAACACAGTACAGACAATTATGCCAGCCTAGCGCAGCTTACCTCTTTAATGATCATATGATGCTGTTTCGCCTCGTTCTCGGCCTCGTCCTCTGTAATGTCAACTTCCTCGAATATTGTTTTCTCGGTGCTTGTGGCATTTGATGCAGCTATTGCTGCCGTCGCCGTCGCCGCTGCTGATGCATTTACACCTGTGCCAGTAACATTTTGCTGCTGTAACGACGTTATGGCTGTTGCACCAACTTTCTTTGGAAATTGTGTCTGTCCCGGTTTCTTAGCATCCGCTGCGCTATTGTCGACGGTTATTGTGGTCTCACCGCCAACACTTAGCGATATGTTCTTACGCTGTCCCGTACCATTCACGCCCACATTGTGCACATTATACGGCACCAGACCTGACGTATCCGCTGCCGTGGCGACGCTTTCTGTGCCAGTAACTGTTGCGTTGGCAGCCACTGCGCCCGCCGCCACGCTGCCATTTTGCGTTACACTCTTGTACTGAGTTTTCGCATCTGTCGGTGTATCACGACGTGTCCGCAATCTACTCGACTGTATCGGTACGAATTCGGCGTCTATATGTGGTAATGATGAGACTGAAGCATCGTAGTAGGCATCTGTAAAAAATTAACCAGAGAGAGAAAGTTTAAGAATGTGCTGCAGTTTAGCCACATATTAAGGTCTGCGCTAGAATCCTCTAAGACACACAGTTTGCCTCAAACTCATTCAAATAAACTTCAATTTAACATCTGTAGCAGCACTTTCTAAAATAATTTATTCTATTCTATCAAGAGATCACTGCTATCAATAGCTATTTTTTCTTGTTCCGATGTATTATTTTTCCCTGTCCTAATGGCGGACTTGCTTATAATATTTTCCCTAATACGCTTAGTAGCTGCCGTCTATAAATAATATTCATTGTCAATCCTACACAGACACTGCTCTCCTATGCCCATATCCCCCGCCAGCGCCAATCCTAACGTGGCGTAACGCATCGAACCCAACTCAATAAACATGCTACCTTTGGAAAATGCGTTTTTTTTTTTTTTTTGTTTTCTTTGCGTAAGCGTTCGCTTGAGCAAATTTTTTTTCCATACTCATAGTGTAGGCTCAAATGGAGCTGGGCGGTCAAAGTTGGCGCTGCTAGCCGTCGTCACTGAGTTGTTGTTGCTGTTATTATTGTACCATTGTTATTTAGTCAGGTGTGAAGTGCAATCGCGGAATTTATTGATTTTCTATTACTTCGTACGCGACAAAACCAGCAAGCAAGCAAAATGACCAATGTAAAAAAAAATTTTTTTTTTGTTATATTACAAATTGAATTTTCGAAATAACCACAACTACTCGACTTCTTCAACTGTCGCCATGCCAATCAAATCCAATTAGACATAGCTATAGTAATAGTCACTTAACAACTTGGTCCAAAACACATTTTATTGGAATGTGAAAGTCTAAGGATGGCTGGCAGTGTTGTGTAAGGTGAAATCACCCTTTACTATATTGTTAGCGTCGTAGACGTCACGCTTATGGCTACGATTCTGTACGCCAGGTGATTGATCCCATTTCTCGGTTTGCATTAAAAACATTAGCATAAAACACAAAGACCAATTTATCAGATTTGCTAAAAGTGGCTATGGCTGTAGCGGTTCTAACTACAATTCCAGAAATTTCCCCTCGAATGAAGTGCTAATTGTAAAGATTTGCCTTTGATACAAAAGTATAATAAAAGTTATTATTGAAGGCCACATGCACTTCGTGCAATATATGTATATACATACATACATATTTGATTTTTTCATTTACAGAATAGAAAAAAACCCCATACAAGGTTGTCGAAAGTGCATGCAACTAACTCTAAAACTCGATATAGAATATTTTAAAACGTTTGTCACGTAAATACGTAATTATTTGCAAATTGTCGTCAATTGCATGATTTTAATGTTGTTTTTATTGGTTTTGCTTAATTTGTGGCATTTTTTTTTTGGACTCAATTTACTGGTAAGCAACGAAATTCGAGTAAATAAAAGTAGGTCAACCGGCAATGTTCTATTTTTCTAAATTTGAAGGTTTATGCTGCTACTATTACTTTCCCCTTTTAAATAAAAATACAAAAAATAAATACATTTTTTTATATGTATAGGTAAACTCGTACGGCCAACTTCATTTGCAAAGTGGCATGAAGGTCATTAACTTACTACAGCTATTATACAGTGTATACCATATGCATACACATTTTCTTTTACAAATTAAATTTTATAAAAATGTATTGTGAGTATATGCACTTAAATTTTATTTGTTTCGAAATATTAAAGTGAAAAAAAAAAACAATATAAATAAAATAATCAAGAGCGGCAGCATGCGCGTAAGAAATCAACGTAATCAGCCACCGGGCCCATCCACACCTCACCGCACCGTGCCACATCAGTCCGTCGCCAAAGCAAAAACTTTCTCGCACAATTTAAATTTTTGCAATAATAATCATAAAAATAGTTCATACTAACAATATAAAAAAAAAAAGGAGAAAAAAATATTCGCAACATGGGACACTTAAGTCAATTGCGCGCCTTCTCATGCACCAACACACGCGTGCGCTTTGTCGTGCCGTCTCTTTTTTTCGCACGTTAGTAAATCATTTGCCATCATAAACAATTAACACCGGGTTCAATTGAATTGACCAAAGTGTAAAAAAAGACAATAACAATAATAGTACGAAAAACACAAAACAACAACAAAGCAAAAAACAAAACAAAGGCAAAACGAGCATAATAAAAATAGCAACAGCAACAGCAACCGCAACAGCAACAGCAACAGTAAACAGCAAAAACAAAACCAATTGTAGCAATGAAATCTGTGCGGGCAAAGTCAAGAGATCAGCGCAAGCGAACGATCGGTGGTCGGTCGGTCGGATATGTGTCATAGCGTGCCAGGCATTTGTCTCTCCATGATGCACACACGTACGTACACATGACATGTTTGTGGCTATAGATAACCGATACATCATGAACACCATTACAATGTATGAATAATTATTAATAAAAATTTATCAGAAAATAATACCGCGAAATGAAAAAGCCACAAAGCGCGCTTGACCATTATTAAAGTAGCGTTAAGCTACTGTGGCACCAACGGCAACCGCCACAGAAGCAAAATTTGATAGGCGTTTGATTACAACAAAATACGATAAAAATTTTTATTCGTAGGATAGGTCGAGTATTTAATGAGTAAACTGTGTTGTGTATAATCAAGAAAATAAACAAAGAACAAGGTCAGAAAGTACTAATGGTATAAAAGGAGGATGAGAGAGAAAAAGAGAAGGAAAACAGCTAAAAAAATTTTTTATTATCAAATCATTAGGTTTATCATCCTGTACATAAGACTACTTGGAAAATGTAGGTTAGAAATCTCATCTAATTTTTTGAATCTTTTGTATTTAGAACTTAAGAAAACATTAATCTGGGATTTTTGTATATAGACACGGAGATCTTTTTTTATTTTAATTTTTGGCATTAGCAAGCAACATTATTTACATACGTTCTAAAAACTTTTGATACAGATGGTGAAAAAACTGCAAAAGGTTATTCCTATCTCTGTTTGTTTATTCACTTTACTTGGGATTCCCAAATCACTGGAATTGTATTTTATGCGTTGTCACAGTCAATTCTCAATACCCACTCACATACACCTACACTATTTAAAGAGAAGTGTTAAAATAAATATATGTATATCTGTAGACTTGATGGATTTCCATAGAACTTGTGATATGATTATGGGAGTCGTCCGTTTTGAGAGATTTTGTTGTACATTTATACGCACACGAAGTAGCAAGAGCAGTTCTGATTTTAAATAAAAACGCAACACTCAAACCATGGCAACGTTCGACGTATTATAAATCCTTATCCTAGCTAAGATTTATTACTTAACCATGGCTTTGCTTTGCAAATTGGCTAATCTGCTAATCCTATAATAAGTACAACCTGAAGGCAGCAGAAATGCAACGGAATGTTGCTGCTGGTGTTGCGCGTGCCATGCCGTGCCGTGCCGTCTGACGTCAAATAGAATTTCGTCGCTTAATAATTTAAATTTCACACAGACGACGTCGTCGTCGTTAGCTTCCATCATCTTTAAACGGTTTGTGGTTTCTTGTGAAATGAAAATTGTGCTGGTGACACGAAAAACAGAGAAAAAAAAACACTCTTCTTTTATTGCAAACCATAAGACGGGAAACTCAATAAGCTTATCACGAGAAACGTTTTGTTTTGTTCTTCGACGTTGTTGCATTTATTCATGTTTATTATTACCTTTCCAGTGAGCTTAATAAGTTACAGTCTCTAGACTGAAAATATGCACAAGTGCCTTTCTTTATTATTGTTTATTTTTCGGTTTCTAATTATTATGAGTTACTGACACTGTCTGGCAAAGGTAAATCGTACGAGAGGTGGGTTTTCTTTTTTTTTTATACTCATTTTAAACTTTTTCACTTCTAGATAAAGTTTAATTATTCGTCTTGTCTTGTCTTGCAAATTCTGTAATCAGTTCTATTAGCGTGTTTTACGTTCTACACACAGTCGTATATTTCATATATGTATATATATATACCTACATGGAAAAAACAAACAAAATATTTCCAGTTAAATTTATTGTACCCTAACACTCGCAGAGTAGACACAGTACCCTGATATAAAGTCCATTATATTACCAAGTTTGTTCTTGCTCAGGCGGATAATGCCCTCAATGTTGCCTTGTTTGGATTTGTATTTACCATCTAAAAGAATTCTTGCCGGCCTGAGATCCGGTTTGAAGACTCACTTATTTTTACTAAGGTAAACACTTTGCAGCCAATCTAATGTAGACAATCTCATACACACATGTGTGTGACACTTAAATGTACTTATACATGAATTCTAAGAAGTAATAATTCATATCAATCAAAACAAAACCAAGCAAAGTAATACCCTAAACGTGCTATAGATTTTAGTAAGCAATCAATGTGTGCCCTCCAGCAAATTGTGGCTTGCATATACAAATGTACATACATTCGTATGTTTATATGAATGTGTATATTATTAAGATGTTGAAATTTTCGTAGAAAACAATTGCAAATGCAAAATTATTAAGAACGGCAATTTCTTTTCATTTGTGATAATGTATTCATTTGAAAGTTGGTCTCTGGTTCTGGTTTTATATTTTTCTTTCTTGCATACCTCAACACTATGGACATGTGCATAAGCACGATTGGATCTGTTTAAAGAGGTCAAAGGGTGTTTGTTGTGCCACGTACATGTTTATACAATCATACATCTAATACACACTGTTAAAAAAAAAAAAAAAAAAAATCAGAGCAAATGTGTGTGTGTGTGTGTGTGTGTGTGAGTTGTTTTGTACTGCTGTCGTCTGCTTTTGTGCATATTTTAAGCCGGTTTTTATTTTCGTTCTTTTTCCACTTCACTACGATTAAATTCGACAAAAAATCCACTTGTCGCTGTTATGTTGTTGTTATTGTTGCTACTATTGCTGCTTTACTGATGCCATTGTCATCATAATTTTTTGGCTGTTGTCTTTGATGTTGTTATTTATTGCCTTAGGTTTTAACAGCTGCTGGATTTTACGCGTTAATAAAAATAAGCAGAAAACGAATGACTGAGCAAACGAGCAATCGAACGAACGCACAATTGAGCGAATAACCAGTAACAGAAAAACAGTATAAGTAACAAAATAAAAACACCAAGAGAATTATCTATATACATATGTATGTATGTGTGTCTCTAATTCATTTAAATTCACTGCTTACTAAGCGTTTTTGTTTTTTTCTTTTTCGCTAACATTAACTCTGACGCAGCGAGTTTTCCCCATTACAAGTTAAACGCTCATGCGACTCTCTGCCCCCACACGATAACAGCCACGCAGCATCGCCAGCATGTTGAACTCATTGCAATTCAAATTCAACGAATACGTTATGACACTCATACATATATGTTTATCTATTTCTTTAAAAAAAAAAAAAAAAATATATATATAATTACTGAATTATTAACACTACCGTCTATGAATAAACGTACAAACGATAATAACTACGAGAATCGTATTATAGGACTCAAATATATGCATTTTTTCTCTTTTATCTTAACAAACAATTTGAATAATCTCCATGATCTCTGCATATAATGTAGGGAACCACTTTAACTAAAGCTTGGTCATCTCTCCGCATTTATTCGTATACACATATACACTAAGAATAAAATGAATGACATTCGGGGCTTTACCTTCATTTCGTAGAGACTTTTTATGCCTTACAATGAATGCACTTCTGCATACAAATCTTATGCGTCGAAGTGCAATACACAAACTCTGCGCCATCACCAAAGTACAAAAGTAAAATCTATGAAGATGGGCACATTATCACTTGATTTTTAATCATCTAAAACGTAATGCGGCTTTTCCTAATCCTTGCTGGATGCTCTGCCTAACGTAAAACAAAAACTCATAAGCGCAATATATTTATATTCCCCAAATGCAAAGTTTAGTAAATTGGAGGGGACACACAGCTTACACAGTTATTCAAAAGCATATGCATGTATGTAGCTCTGTCACGCCTGTTTAGATTTGACGTTGACAGCTCTTGAACAACCCCCATGTTTACATACATACATACATATGTACGTATGTATGTACTTATTGCATATGCAAGTTTATTGCGTTAATTTCACTTTTTCTTTTCTGCATAAGCATAACAATATTTTCCAATTTGATTTTCCGTGCTAATGCTGCTGCCTTGTAGTTTATGTACATAAATACATACTGTATATATTATTACTAAGTATATATACAATGTAAATGTAAATAAGCGCATATGTTATTATTCAAGTTCGTCAAAGCTTAACGCATTTATGTATATTTCTTGCTTTTGCATCTCTTTTGTCTGCTCATAGAAAAGTTAAAGTTAGTTAAATTAACACTTGAGTGTCATTGACAAGCCAACCAACAAACAAACACACACACACATATGTAAATATTTGTTTATGTGTACGTACTTTAATTTATACAATAATTATTCTTCTAAGCTCGTTACTTCGTTTTGTTTAAGTTGCTGTTTGACTTTATTTTGACTGTGTTCCGTTGCTTTGTTCTAGACAATATTAACCGATTTTCAAGCCACGTTTAGTGAATTAGGTTTTTCTGCCTTCTATTTTTATTTTTTTTTAAGCTTTTTGTTTATGTTTTTTTTTTGTTTGTTTTAAATTTTGTCTACTAAATTCGATTTATAAGGCATTGTACGTGCTCTGCAACAGCTTCCGTACTTGCAAGGCACATCAACTTTGCCTGTCTGTCTGTCTGTATGTCACGCCAACCATCTCACTTACATACGCGTATTTATGGCATATGAATTTTTTATGCAGTAGACAGTTGTTGTTGTTGTTTTTGTAGCGCGCATAATTTCAATGTTTGTCTATTGTATATTACAACAGCGGCAGCAGCAACAACAATAACAACAGCAAATAACAAAGCAGGCTGTTTGTTGTTGTGGCGCCTGCAGTGACGCATGAAGTATTGCGCATCGCTTTACTACTTTACTTTATGCATACATACAAACATACATATACATACATACATACATACATGTATATGCACCGTGCACTCACTACATACGTACATATGTTTGTATGTATGTGCATGCAGCGCGCAATAAAACAGACAATAGTGCACACACACACACACACACACACACCTACCTATATACAGCAAAATGTCTGTATGCTCCTGACTCTGCTGCAATATGCAAGTAAGCCTGCCTGGCTGGCTGGCTGCCTGAACAACACTATCTTCTGACTAGCGCGCCATGGTCCGGTTGTCTAGGTCGTTGTTTTTTTGTTGGTTACAACAAGTCATTTTGCTTCTTCCGATTGAAAGAAAGACTTTGTACAGCAACAAATGCAACAACAAAAGCTCAAAACAACTAAGCTAAGCTAAGCTTAGCATGACTTGGCTTGCGTTTGTTGCAATTCGTTGCATGCTTTAATTTAGTGTTGCTATTGCTTTTTGCTTTGTTTTTTTGTTTTGACAATAACATTAATATAACAACAACAATCAACAACAGAAAACACTAGACAAACAGCACTATGCTTTTTTGTTTTTTCATTTCATCTATTATGTGTATATGTATGTATGTATGTATGTATGTATATATGCGTATGCATGAGCGTATTTTTGTCGTTTTCTTCTTTTCCAAAGCTTTATACACTTGCACATTATGAAAACTCAATAGCACATGAAGCGTAAAGACGGCATCATCGACAAATGCGCGTGAACGAGAGCGCATGTGCAAACTGTGTGTTTTACTGTTTGTATGCGCGCGAGAGGCATTCTCTCTAACGCTTCTAGGCCAGATGGGACCCTTCTGACAGCAGTCTGCTTCCAGACAATGCTGTCTTGTTGAGTTAGGAGCAAGTGCGAGTGTGACAGCTTTTTAAGCGTGCAATTTTGTTGTTTACTTAAACTGTAATTATCAGACAGCAATTGAATAAAAGACAACAACTCAACACTACTGTCTATAATAATAATAATAAAAAAAAAATAAAATAAAAAGAAAACCAACGTATAATATACTTTTTAATCAATTATGCGAGTTAGCTGCATTTATATATTTCTTTCTTTGTAAATGTATCTTTGTTGTTTTTTATTTTCCAATTTGGCTGCTCTCTATTTGCTGCCAAAATACGCTAGGTATAATATAAGATCGCAGGAACTTCTTCCATTTGGCATGGCGGCTATTAATTGGCTATTGCCTGGACAATTCCTAACCGAACAGAGTTGTCGGTATCAATTTCTCTTAGCGCTTAAAATGATCGACTGGAGTCAGTTAGACTTTAAGTGGCTTAGCCTTTACATTTGAATTTTTATTTTAGTTTCGCTGATCGCATTTAGCAGCATTGTAGCAGCCAACGTTTGCACTGAACAATTACTAAACGAACAGCTGATAATTGTTAGCCTGGCTTTGTCTTAGTTATTTTGCATTTTATTTCCAAATAATTGCTTTTCTTATTGCCGCTGTAAAACATAAATATTTGTAATTAAAACGAAATTAAATGCATCCATTTGCTAACGAACGTGATTTGTACATTTTATTATTCTAATATAATTTATGTGCGCAGCATTTATTATTACATGTGATTTGCATGTTAGCCAAAACGCATGTGGGTTTCAGTAATGGGATATTAATTACTTATTTAGCGCGGCTAAATATTCAATGTTGGAAAAAAAAAGATTGTTATACTTTTCGTATACATTCATACATAATTTTATATTGCCTATGTACATATGTATATAAATTGCGCAATTTCTCGCTTTAACACAGCACCAAATATAAGTTATTTGGTTCATTTGTTTGTTAATTTTAATGCAATCCTATGTCACAAGGCTAAAGTTGCATTTCGTTCATGCGTTTTCGTGTTTAAGTTATTTATGTTATTTATGTTAATTGCTATTATTAAATCCATTGTATTTGCGATGTGGCACACCATTTTTACGGATGTTGCATCATCGAAACCGAAATTCAATATTCATTTTAGGCCCGATATTGCGGTATTTGTATTCGACAGCACATAGAAAAGCGCTGCCACAGTTAAAGATCAAGAAAAAGTTTGCTTTTAGTTATTGATAAGCGAAATCAAAAGTAACTAAATCAGACAAGTGTGATTGAATATTATCAAAGACCAAACAATAATAATTAATAATATGTAAAATTTATATAAGTACATACACACACATAAACATACATATATAAATATTCCATACATTACTATTTGCTACTGTGAAGTCAATACGACTGCGTGTGTTATTACAGTTCTCCGCTGGCGGCTATGCGTGTATGCGTATGACCGAGCAGGGCAGCAAATTCAACGATGCAATTGCAATCAGACAAACAATTCAAGATGTGCATCAGAGACAAAACAAAGTTAACTTGTAAATAGGAATAATAATAATAAAGAAGAACAATGCAATGAAAATTACAATAAGAACAAGTATAACGGTAAAAGCAGTAAGATCAGCAGCAGCAGCAGCAGCAACAACACAAACAGCCACAAGAACAACAACTGTATCAATAATGCGCAAACATGCCTACAAACTCTAAAGCCAAGACGAGCAGGCAATACACAGCAAGGGTACTAAAGCGTAGTTTGCACAGCAAAAATTAAAAATAAAGAACAAATATGTCACAAACTTCTGCTTGACGAAAATGGAATTTTTTTTTTTTTTAAGCTACCCGCACACGTACGATGAGTCCACGTATAATGCACCAAAATCAACAAACAAAATAAACCAGGATTCGTTGTATTTGTAAAATGTATTGATATTTCTGGTTGAAAGGAGTTAAAATTTGCTAAAGAAGCTGCCATTGGCCATGAAAGAGGATTACATAGTATACATAATATGTATGTGTGTTGGTATATGCACAGTCGATTAATTTAGAGAAGTTGCCAACGGTCGAGTTGAAATATTGTAGAGAGGGAGTCGATTTTTCAGCTTCGCTGCTACTGAGAATATTCTGGATTAGTTGATTACATGAAAGCAGCAATTTACGAACGAATACAAATGGACTATTAAGGAAACTGCAAGCTGATGTACTACGACCGTCTACATCCCATCTTGCTACTGTGCGTGTTTAATTTTGGATTTAGCGAGCTTTGCACACAACTATAAGCAACCCCGCGTGTCCGCTGCCACCCCATGGCCGCGTTAGTAATCTTTATGCATATTAAGTTGTGCCACACTTTTGCCTTATTTGAATAATACCAATTGGAAATTGCGATGCATGACTGGCCCAGCGGAAGTTGAGAGAAAAAAAAGTGAAATAGACTTAAAATAAAAAAGTGTAAGGAAAAAAGAAAAACAAAATAATACAAAGAAAAAGTCCGTATCCGCTGTTGATTTCTTTTGGCGTCGAATTAAGGGTTGTGTGGGTTTTGAGGGCGCCAGCAACAATTCGATCAAAGCAGCACAAACACAAAAAATAAACTAAATAGAAAAAAAAAAAAAAAAAAAACAAAAGAAAAGCCACTAATGCGGAGTCCTTAAAAGTTTGCGTGCCAGAAGTCGCCAAAGTGGCTTAGTTAGAGGGTGGTGAAACACTCATTTGTGCCAGGTGAATCTTATTGAAAAATACATACAAAACAACAACAACCTATTAAAGTAGTTTGTTGTTATTGCAGCTGCTGCTACTGTGTGGTGATTGAAGCTGTCGTTTTAATAGCTGTGACTATCGGCACGCTGCAATTTAAATACAAATGCGACACATATTCAATTGAAATGCACTCAAAGAGCATAACAACAAGAACGAACACACGCAACAGCAGCGCAACACTAAGTGGAATACAAAAATAGCATTTAATGCTGAGAGAGCAACTGAGAGCATGGTAAAAGTAATAGCAGGTAGTGAAAGCAGCTGTACTGTTAACCGGCATTCACCTATAGACGAGCGAACAAATTACAACTTAAATTTAAAGTTCTCATTTGAATGCGCTGAAATATTCGAATGAAGTTTAAAAATCAATATTTTTTTAACCAGCTCATTTATATCGATTAAGAGCGACTTAGAATGCTGAATTCTAATTCCTTGTTTTGAAATTAGTTAATGTTTTCTAATTGTTCAAACTGAAACGCCTGAGGGCGCCACCTTTTACTTCTACACTATGATTCAACACTAACCAGATTGATATTTCTACACCAACATCAACACTAATAACGTGTGTATAAATAACATTTAACAACCCTAGTCAGCTTGTGACGTAGTTGTTTAGAAAATAAAATCACAAATTTCAAGAGCCGGACTTTGCTACCTTCTACTAGTTATTCTATAAGCCAACAATATCTAGACAGAGAACGACAACAAACTAAGGAAGCAAAAAGGAAAAAGAAGCAAAGGTAGCCACTTACAAAACGCAACGCATAAGGATATAAACAAAAACAACAAAGTGCCGCTATTGCAATAACAGCTGTGACATCTATTTTGATTTAAAAATTATGTATATTTATTTAATAAATTAAATTATTTGCGCTTTCTTTATTTCTTACTAATTCGTACACAAATTAAAATATTTTGGTTAACAGCGAATAATCCCCTGCAAGTAATATTACAACAATAGTAAAAAGGTAGAAACAGCGATATGTGTATTGTTTAGCTTGATGCTGTAGTTGAAGCAGTTGTCGTTCGTGGATGTTGTTTATTGAAAAATTTAAAAAAAATTAAATATATAGACAAAGTTCGTAAAAAAAGAAAAAAAACAATTTCTCGACAAAAAAAAGTCACCAAAATTTCACCACAGTTGTTGCTGCAATGATTTGTCTTTTTTAGCGTAATGTTTTTTATACACGTATTATTTTTTATGGGTAATTTTCGTAAATTATTGCGTTGAATTTTTTTTCTGACGATATTATTTTATTAAACGCTTATGTGGCGTTTTACTGCAATCGATTCGAACAAGTTTAACGTTTGTTTTTTGTGCTACGTTTTGCTTGTGCAAAAACCGTATTTTATACATTGTTGCGAGAAATAAAAAAAAATATATATTAAGTTTTCTACACAACAAAGAATGTCATCAGGTAAATGTTTTATTTTAAAATACGCACATAGGCACACACATGCAGCAGACACAAACACACACATTTACACACATGTTTCGAGACTTACGTTCGTTTAGTGCGTTTACAGCGCACTTATTGGAATTGTAAATAATAATTAGACAAATAGCTAAAACACCGCACACACGACCGAGTACTTTCGCCATTTTTGATGAACTAAATAAAGTGGTGACTGCAGTGCTGCCAAGTGGTAAACAATTCATAAAACACTAAAAATTACCACAATTAATATTGATGAATTAAATAATTAGGAAAAATATACATAAGTTAAATTAAAAGCAATTTTTAAAACAACAATTTTAATTTAATAAATTTAAGCTGAAAGTCTCAGCCATCCCTGCTTTGCCGTAAAACGAATACATAAATATACACAAATAAAAATGTAAACATTTGCACCCGTTTGATGATTTTGCAAAACAATAGATTGTTAATTTATTTAAAAAATAATTTATATATAAGAAATCAAAGTGAGAAATGCCTATATGTTCAAGAGAATAGATACATTTTTTTGGAAATATTACTGGACAAAAGAAAGAACATCTATCACTCCGCCGTAAAAGGGCAATAAAACTCGTCATGTCTCCTTAACTAGTATTTCATACAGATGAATGAGATTTGGTACATAGTAAAAAATGGGCGGTACCACTTCTCAAAGCAAAAATGTTCTATCTGACCACTGACCACTATTTGATGCGGGTTGAAGAGAATTGGCGGTAAACAGAACCTGAAGAAATAAAATCCATCGGAAAAATGGGTGGTCAAATTAAAGTTGTCTTAAATCAAATTATTCCCTTGTAATTCACTACAGTAGTGCTTAACGGAAACTTCATTAAGTGGTACCAAAGTACACAATCTAATCATCTTGCATCAAGATTCCAAACCACAAAAATTTTACGAGGTTTGGAACGAGGCTGATAAATATATCGAATCACTGATATTACTTTCTCAAATAAAGAAAAAAATTAAGTTTAAATTATTTATACGCACATTGTGGATTAATTTGTAAACACTTCAAAATTTTTCTGGTTTGCAAAATCAATCGGTTAGACGATTTGAATTGTAATGTGTCATAAAAAAGTAGCTAATTGCAAACCGGTATTTTTAATATTAAACGCTCGCAGAATGCCGTAGTTGACAATGTTTATGAAGGAATTAAGTCTGCTATAATTAAAAAAAAAAATTCAAATAAAATTAACGTAAATAATTTTTCCATGGGTGCATGTGCATTATTTCTGCTACTTATTGTCTGTTGAGAGTGCACCGAAAAGCACATAACAAATAAAAATATAAAATTTTGCATAAGCTGTTGAATATTCTGCGTGTTGAAACTAAAATGAAACGATCAATTTTAAGTTATTTACAACAAACCACAGGACAATTATTCACTAGAAGCTAATTACTGTTATTAGCTTATAATATTCAAAAAAGCCCGCGTAGTGTTGGGTCACTTGGCAAACACATTACAGTGTTGTGTATCGGTTGGCACCACTGTTGCTGGCAAGTGTGTTTTTAAGCGAATTATTGCAAATTTAATAGTTAATTGCTATAAGCGTTGAGCTAGATGATGAAGTTTTAGTTCTGCTTTTACATAAATAATGCGTGCATTAGACGCTTGCTATAAGTATTTTATTTAAATTGCCACTACACAAATTTCTTTTGAAGAAAGAACTGAGGCACACTGTTATTGGCAACGAGCAAGAAGCAAACAAAGCGCCAGCTGTTTTGTTCGCTGGACATAGTTTTCATAACAAATTTTTTAACGTACGCAACTTTACAATTTTCAGTTAAACATAACTTAGAAAATGCAAAAAAAACGCATAAATGGCAGTAAACTACTTGACAAACTGCATCGCGGCGCCGTTTTTGCCTGCATGGGCGTTACACTTTATGGCACGTATATAATCGGCATGCGTTTCTATCATTATTACTCAGTGATACGGCCGGAAAAACAGCAGGCGGAATTGAAGCTCATCGAGGAAGGCGCACACGACAAAGCCAAGGAGCTGAAATATTAGCTACGTTAGTCTAGTCCAGCCTGCAAAATAATTTTTTTTGTTGTATAGTTTTAACGCAAAGTAAATGAAATAATAAAAATGAAAAATAATAATTAAAAAACCTAAAAAAATATGCATAGCGTTGTGTAATGTGCTGCCGGGCGTAGATTTACGTGAGGGCATCGCGTGGATTGTTTAGGCAAAGCAAGACGACCAAGATCTGAAACAGGATGCAATCATGCAACTATGAGCTGGCAAGCGTTAAGACAGACTACTATTATTATTACTTGTGTAGTATTGTTTTAATATTACTGATATTGTATTTTACAGTTGCAAATCTTGTCCAACTCGACAAGACCTTGAGAACAGTCCGCAAACAACAGCAAAAGCAGTTATGGAGTATGCCGTTAATTGCTTTCAGCTGTAAAATTAACCAACGTTGGTTAGCTGTGACCAGTAACGTCATTGTCATTAGGTGACTACAACATGAGCCGCAACAAAAAAAGTCACTCATTGCAACGGCCGCCATGCCATGTTTAATCAAACAAAACGACGATTAGGGTATCTCATACTAAAAATTGCTGCTGTAAGGTCTGCTCGTTAAATCTTTGGCTGGCTGTCTAGGTTTTTCGGTTAAATGCAATTAATCCGTCATCGTTAAACGACAACGACGTTGAAATTAGTTACAATAATCCGCAATGAAAAACGAAGTTAACAAACAAAAGCAAATAAACAAAAACAAAAATAGTTGTGCATGTTTACTCAATAAATTAGCAATCAAAAATGTTGTCATCTTTGTTGAAAAGAGTTAAACAACGGCAGCAGCGGAAACAACAACAAGACTGACAATGAGGTTGGCATATAATGCACAAATCGTGATTGCAGCCACCCCCCATAAGGAACGTCTAGCCACATGCGTCAACGGCGTCGACCCCCGCGCCACAACCAGACCATTAACCTCTCGTTTGCAATAATTTTTGCTAAATAAAATCAGCAGCGCAAAAAAAAAATTATAATTTATTTTGTTAGTCGTTTTTACGTTTTCTTCTGTTAAAACTGAAAACAATAGTCGCAATAGTTGCCACCCACTTTTTTCGCTGCACAATAAACAAAACCGCAACTGCATTCACAAAATGTTTGCCTTGTTTGGCTGCTAACGGAAAAGCTTTGCTGCAATCGTTTTTCATGCTTCATTCAATTTGCTCATTCATTGTTTTAAGTTGTTTTTTTTTTGTTTTTTTTTTTTTTGCCGCTTCCTAAGTCAGATCTCAAAGATCGCGATATTGCGCGCTCTTTCGTACCCGGTGCAACTAGTTGGCCGGGTAAGTCTTCAACGCCGCTGTTACTGGCGCTGCTACGGTCAAGGTCGTCCCTTGTTGCCTGCGTGCAAGTGAGACAGTTATGTAGTTAGTAATGCATAATGCAAAATTGATTTGCCAGTTCGTTCCAACTAATGCCACACAAACAGGCTGAAGACAAGCATGTTGCAAAAGAAAAATAAAAAAGTTGTAAAAAACGTTTCGTGATGCATAGTTTTGCGATAAGATTTTTATTATAATTTTTTGCCTTCGATTTTCATTTTATTTGCAGCACCAGCAGCTGTTGCTGCTTTATTTGCTGTTGTTGGCTTAATTAAAAATATTTGCAATTGTTATTAATTTTTTGTTGTTGCTGCAGTGGGAAACCAATTCCCACGGGGTTTGTGGCATTCGCCGCCAGCAGCAAAATGTTGCTTTTGTTGTTGTCATTGTAGTGGTTGCTGTTTCGGTTGCTTACGTTGATTTTTGCTTTTGTTGTTGCTGCTGCATTTGGCATATGTTTGCAAAACAACAAACAAAAAAAAAATACATAAAGCCTGTATGTTACATAGTATTTAAAGCGAAACATCTCAAGTGATTGAGAAAAACGCACCACTGGCAGATTTTCATATCATTTTCCCGTCTTGTGTTAATAGGCATACACATACATACATATGTATGCACATTGGTGAATACGCATGGTGTATTATGTACAGTATGCCCTCGCTCAATGCAAGTAATAGAAATTGAGACAGTTGAAAGAATTTAGTTTGTTGCATAAGCTGAGTCCAAATTTTCATAGGCCATATTGGCCTTCATCAAGTTTACCAAGAATTTCACTTTTTGTCCTATTACAAGCTTAGCAACTTTTTTAAGAACAGGCATTGTTTGCAGCACACTAAAAGAAACCGTCCACGAAATAAATTCTAAAAAAGTGCGTACATGCATCATATCAAATTTGCTTGTATGATTCGTTCTTATACTTAAGTAGGGAATCCCAAAACTAAATTTTGTTTGAAAGGAAAACCAAAAAACAGTTAAAAAAAATACTAAAAATTACTTTTGCAAAGAAAATTGCGTTAACAGAGGCTATTTTTTTTTTTCAAGTTGCGTCAACAGAGTCGGACGTGTAAACAATTGAGGTGTTGCATGTATCGAGTGTTACATTGAGCGAGAGCACACTGTATATACATATGAAGGTGTCACACACAAGGTATTATAAATGTGCTCCAATTCGTTGACAATTACAGTCATAATGCCCTGCCACCCAATCGTTTGTAGCAAGGCCTGTGGGGCAATATTACTTACCCAACCATAGAAAATTGTAAATCCTATACGAAATACACAAAATCAATATGAACAAATTGTTACAGCCTTTATAAGTTTTTTGTAGGCTATTACTATCATAGCCGCTCATAAACTGTTAATTCCAGTTCTGATAATAACAATTAAACTTACATACAAAATGCTTTCTTAATATTGTATGAGCTGCTTTTTGATTCTGGAAGCAACACGGAGGTGAAAATTAAATATATTTTTCGTTCGAAGATTGTATTCCCACCATTTAAATCGAAATCAATGCGGGCATGATATTTTTAAGTGCAGTTTTGGTCTACCTAGCCCACTGTACACTGTACTGTGCCATAATTAATGACACAAACATAACTACAATAATAACAGTAGTGTGTCATTTGTGTGGCATTTTTCTATTGCTGCACAAGGATCACATGACATGCTAGTGAAAGTGATGCTTTGTGGGCCGTATGACATTTGATCGCGGTCGCTTATTATGTTGTTGCCGTTTGTGTGTAAAATGCGTTCGATTATTAATATTGTATAACAAAAATAGTATTGCGACATTTGTTGAAGGGCTGTTTTGATTGCTGTTGGCAATCTTTCCGATAGCAACGTGCTCTCTTGAGGAATATGCCTGTCACATACGCGTGTTGCTAATTCTGTAAACGTTTTGCATAATGTGTCTATTACATGACAATACGTATTAAATAATGAAAATTTGACGTTGAACCCGCAGGCGGCAAATGTTCGTTACTCAGGCTGTCCTCAATTATGACATACAATTAAAAAACGTTAGTTGCGCCGCCCACTTAAATTGTGCTTAGGGTTGGGTCTAAGATGTACTCAACTACAACAACAATGTTTGCTGACCTTTAGCGCCATGTTAGATAGAGTGACTTAAGGGGCAGAATTCGTAACAAAAACACAAAAACCTACGGTCAACTTCTTCTGGCTGCTGGGAAGATTTAGAATTTGGCGCACCGCAACCATAGCATTGCAGCAATAAAACAAAAAATAAAAAAAAAAACAACAACAACAATAGCATTAATAACTTTGGCGTATATACTAACAGTATTCGTATTCGATTTCAGTATTTCATCTGCCGCTTGCTATCTCGCTTATGCGCACGCGCACGACCTGCATGTCTCGTGCATTTCAGCAACATTTTGCATAATCAGAAACTCTGCAACGATAGGGCAATAATAAAAACAATAACAACAATGAACTGCAGCAAACTGCACGCCGACGTCGCTGTTAACGCCAACATCACTGTTTGCCTGGTATAAATATGAGCAAGAAGCCACCAACAGACAACAAAAATCGTAAAACCGTTGAACAAACATCACCCAAAGTACGCGATATTTAAATACCTAAAACAATCGCAACATGAAGTTCTTGGTAAGTGCCAACGATGCAGCAAAGGATTTAGCACAGGATTATCATGTTGATATTATTTAGAAAAAAAAAAAGAAGTTTAAAAAAAATCTAATATTGCATAGCGCTCGAAAGTATGTTATACTCCGTGAGAAGTGCATTCAATAGCGCATATCCTTAAAGGTCATAGTCGCTACTTAAAATATAAAACTTCCACTTGCAGCGCGTCCTTGTTGTCTTTACCATTGTCAGTGTGGCCGTTTGCATCGCTGCTGTTGCCGAACCGGCTGAAGAAGGCATTGCAGCACCTGGGGCTGTTGAGGAGAAGAAAACCGAGAAACGTGGCATATACGGTTTTGGCTATGGGCATGGTGTCGGTTATGGCGGCTATGGTGGTTATGGCGGTTATGGCGGTTACGGACACGGGCACTACGGACACTATGGACTTGGACCACACTATGGTGGATACGCTGTACACCACGCGCCCTACTATGGAGGTCATCATGGCTTTTATCCATATCATGGCTACTACGGCCTGCATTGAATGACTATAGTTGACATCTTATAGCATACTGTTCACTTCTTTTTTTTTTTAAACTTCATCAAATGAATCATAATAAGTTTACGCATTGAAATGAATAAAATTAAATGAAAAATAAAAACTTTTTTTTCGTGATGTGACACACTGCCGTGCAACAAAAACTAAATTTAAAAGAAACCAGCATAATAATAATCTAATATATTTTTGAAATGACCCATTTTTTATAGTTTTAAAATTATATTTGTTCCGTTTATTTTTTTCAGTATTGCATTTTAACGCCGTTTGTATTTTAAATGACTGTGTCGCTTTATAACACTACTGCGCGTGTCTAGCGTATTTAGCTTACCATAAAAAAAACGTATTTAAGTCGGCGTGCCGCTCATAATATATGTAAAATTAGGAATTTTAAAGAAAGTGTGCGTTATGACACGCAAATTTTAAATTGGAAGCATTAAAGCGTACTTGTTTTGCTTTTTACGTGATGGCGCATTGCCACTGTCACGTTCACAATAGTGCGGGCATTGTGATTGCCGCTTTTTTGCCACAGTGAAGAAGAAGCGCAGCGGAATAGCAGAGATATTCAGGGTTGTTACCTCGATCAACCTGTTGTGTTCTGCGAGCAAATATTTTGCCCGAACTGTCAAATCGTATGGAAATGAGAAATTCTAATATCAGTAGTCCTTCTGGCTAAGGCGTTCAACATTTTTTGGAAGTGATACTTCTTGAGTATGCTTATCGGGTCGTGTACATACTGCCATGCAGCCACAGTCAACCTTAGCCATATTGGGGCAATGTGCCTAGCAGCTGGATCTTGGTTAAGTAGTGATTGCATAAGAAATTTCGTCGGGTCTAGTGCCATCCGTATGCTTCCCGAATTGTGTAATAAATAACAATATGTTAATAAACAAGTTGCAATATCCGTATACCGGTACAATAGAAAATCGAGATTTTACGTTGTTCACCACTGTTTCACTGGAACAGAGTTTGCAGGGCACGAAAACGGTTCTTTCTCGCTCTGATGCATAGTGCTTCTCTCCTCTGACAATGTCGTCTTCGGTTGAGCATATTGTGGCAAACAAAACAAATTAGCTGCGGAATCTGCTAATTTGCAGAAAGAAGAACGGGAAAGGATTTATTAGCAAAAATGTCATCGCGGAGGTAAATTAATTAATACAACGATTACGCCAATGAATGCAAGCAAATGAGTAAATTTAGATGGATAGCATAAACGGATAAATTGCTATGCTAAGTAAAAGTTTGCCAACTAAAACTTCAATAAAATAAAAAACAACGAAAACGTAAAAGACTAAAAAAAACAAGTGCAACAAAGTGTTTGACGCGCACGGTAGAGTAGTCATGTATAATTGGTGTTCCCATTCTTGTTTGGTAGTTTAGAATAGTATTTCTTTTGTTCCTAAGTCGGATCTGATTGTGGGCTTCACCCTTAAAGAGCTCCTACAAGGAAAACAAAAAGAAAAAAGGATGCAATGATCGAACTGCCTGACACATGTTAGCTGTACTTAAAGAGTCAATGCAGTTCATTAAAAAGAAACGGAGAAATGAACCGAAAATGAAATTAAAATAAAAACACAAAAAAACCAAAAATAATACAAATTAAAATACCATGTCTACAGTCTGTGCTCGCCACCCGTGCCTGCACCCGCGCTTAATACAACATTTTAAGTGCTAATATAGCCACAGTCTGTGTGTGCATGTTTACATTGGTGTGTGCGTACGTACATATGTACGTCTGTCTGCTGCTTAATTGCCTCCCTCCGCCGTCGCGAATTAGTTAAACAGCAATGTGCTGATACCGTATAAATTGGCTAAGCTGGCCAGATGTTCATTTTTTTCTTTGGCGATTTTGCATGTGGAAAACAAAAAAGAAAAATAACATGAAAAAAAAAACTGCGAAGTTAAACAAAACCACAGTGCAATAATATAGTACGATTTTGGGTTTTGCGTACATCAAAAATTGTATGCATCGCATGGCGTAAGCGCGACGTAGTCAATGTGTCTAACATATGGCTGTAGCAGCTGTTTCCCACGCCCAAATGCACCAATAAACAACGCATAGCACACACCCCAAGAATAACAACAACCTACCAAACAGTTTCGGGCGCACATTGCGTTACAACGGGCTATAACAAGGAAAACAATGCTATGGCCTACCTCAAAAATTTTACTGTGCGATCAAAAAAAAAAAAAAAAAATGAAACGAAACAAAAATTTTTAATTAAAGCGCACTTAATTAAAATTTACAAAAATTTTATTTTTTTGCAGATGGTTCCACCCAACAATAACGGGTATTGAAGCTGAAAAACTGCTTCAGGAACAGGGCTTCGATGGATCATTTCTGGCACGTCTGTCATCCTCGAATCCGGGCGCCTTCACACTTTCCGTGCGCCGCGGTAACGAGGTAACACACATTAAGATACAAAACAATGGCGACTTTTTCGATTTGTACGGAGGTGCGTAGTTATTATTGTAGCCTATGAATTACCCACATTAATCATATTCCTTGTAGGTGAGAAATTCGCCACCTTACCAGAGCTGGTACAATATTATATGGAGAATGGTGAATTAAAAGAGAAAAATGGACAAGCAATTGAGCTAAAGCAGCCGCTAATATGCGCGGAACCAACCACGGAAAGGTAAGTGGAAGACAGCGCCGCACAGCGATGTCCTTGAGACTATTTACAGTTTTCTTCGTATGTGGACTAAAATAACCCGCTGTTATATCCTATTAAATTAATGTGGAATTGTGTGTCATATGTGTTGTCATCAGCGTAGTTTTCGTAATCATCGTAATCGTCATAGTCAGCTATTGCGTTGGTTTTGTTATTTTTGTTGCGGTGACCTAATTTCTATTTGGCGCAATGAAATTTGAGCTTTCGCTATGACTACTGACCCAAATACGCAGTACACATTAGCAATAACAAGCATAACTAGAGATTCACATGAACTACATTATGTGCTCATTATTTGTTTTTCCTCGACTATAAACAACAGCAGATGCACTTTGTTGTGTAAGCGTTATATTGCAGAATTAGGTAATTTTAAGGGGCGCTGTGTGTCGCAGATTGCATATTGTATATTGGGTTTCAATCACTTTCTCTCTTGCATGCACTAATAGTACTCAAACACATGGCAAACAAATGTTATTTAGGCATCAATGAATAACTGTGTCACCCTGTTTAAATAATAAAATTTTTTTCGTGCTGTGGTGTTGGCAGTGCACCTGTTGACACATAAATTTTACGCATGTTACACCTGCTTTCAGCCGGCAGTAAATTTAACAGTTTAATGACCCACAGTTATCATGACATTTGGTATAAGGAAAACTAAAATAATATATAAGTATATTTACGAATACATTCCTGACAAAGGCAATCAGTCAGGTCATTTGTAAAGTTAAGTATCCTCATCCGTTCACGTTATTCTTTGGTTTTTACTGATCTCATTGTCTCGACAGTTAAGCGAGGAAGTTCCGTTGTTTGGGCTAAGATTCAACATATAATACCTGCGTTTTAAGCTATTTACACATTTTAATAGGCAATAAGAAACTGCGACAATTTGAAGTAGTTTGTCTACTGATAAACTTTCACTTGTACTTCAAGCGACAACTGGCGGGCAAGAATCTAAATAAACTTAAAACTATAACTATACTTTGTGGTTAAGATGAAGATTGAAGATTAAACGCGATCACTAAGCGTCTCTTCCTTATTGATATGATGAGTATTAAATGAGTCTTCTTCAGTCGATTGCTGCTTTTTTTAGTTCTAAGTTATGGTTTTCATTTAATTTAAAAATCTCAGCGGTGTTCAATGGGTGTGCGATGAACTATAGTGATTATTTGATCAATAGGTGGCCAGCAAGGCTATGTGTCGACTGCCATCGTATCTGTCTGCTTAACTGTCTGTTTGCCAGTTTGTCTGCGTTGAGTGAATGTTTTCATCTCAATATAAAGTTTATTTATATTTACTTTTTTATATATGTACATAAAAATATTTATTTACGGTTTCTAAAATTGTATAAAAAGTGCCTTGCTTGCCACTGCCGCCATTGTTTATTGTTACTGTTTGGATTTCTTATTTTTTTCTTTTTTTTTTGCTTAACTTATATTGAAAGTGTTTGCAGTTGTTTTTCTTGTTGTTGTAATTTCCGTATACGTATTTTGAGTAACTCATATGCCAATTTTAAGATTTCACAATTTTGAGACGTCATTAATGGAGTTTGTGCTTATATTTATTTTCACATAAGCATACATACATATGGTATATCAGCATTGATTGTCCTTGTTTCGGTAAAATGTATTTTTATTTAAAATATGCATATTCTGTTTAAGTTCAACTCTGTTTTTTTGTTTCTGTTTTTATACAAATATGTGAATATAACAAAAAGAACATTTAAGTGTGTTAATAAGTGCGCACTGTACTTACTAATATTTAAGTCAATATACGTATGAAGGCACACACCCGCGCAGCAGCACAGCGGCAGTGTTACGCCGCACTTACGTTTATGGCAAAGTTGATATAGCAGTGCTGACTTTTAAATGCGCTACTTATACATATGTAAACTGTTCTTTGAAGTTGTCGATAGGGCAGCACAATTGAGTTAAGTCAAGTTGTGCTTTGTCGCTAAAAAATTTCGATATGTTATTGTAAAGCACTTAAAAGTAAAAAAATCTCATATTAGGTGCATTGTAATGTTAAGTCTAGTTAACTCTGAGCATGAATGACTGATGTGTTAAATACAGTCAAACTTCTATAATCGAAAGTTTCATTATCCACAGAAAAAAGTTGGAGTTATGGAGACTGCAATATATGTACAGAAATTAAAGGCTATTGACATTCGGTTTGAATTTTAGACTTACATTTAAAGTAGGCTCGAGTGACAGAAGTTCGGGTGTATTTTGGAACTGTCAAGATCGCATCGAACTGTCAAGGTTCGCTTAAGTTGTATTGTGTTGCTATTTCATATATGCGATGATAGTTGCTATACGTAGAAATTTTAAGCTGTGAGCAGTAGTCTAGTATATGACTAGTCAATCGAGAGTAGTAGTGTCGCCTGCCTACTAGTCTAGATTGGACTAGCCTTTTCTGTTTTAAAAGTGTAAAGGCCTAAATTTGGTATATAGGCAGGTGTAGCGCATAAATGAAGCATAGACACTGGCTCCTTCTCATCCGACTTTGTCACTGTTATTTGTGAACGCAATGTGGGTTTGCTTGCTCATTCCGTTTGCAATATTTTTAACTTAGCTTTACTTAATTGTTTTTGGATTGGTTTTTTTTTTTATGTAAATGGTCGTTCCCATTGTTATTGTTGCAGTAACGCTTATTAGCAACATTGTTGTTGGAGTTTTTTTTGTAAATCTTATTTTGTCTTTAAATTTTTTAACATCAACATAAAATTTGTCTCCTGCGCATTTCTTTATTTATGAGTTAAGCGATTGTTTCATTAATTTTTTAAGAGGTTGTTATATAATGGAAGAAATTAAAAAGAAAAGTAGGCGTGCCCATACGTCGAATGTGTTTATTTCTGTGCTTTAATTTTCAACTGAGAAATGCATTTGTTTGTTATTATTTTTTTTTAATAACCTATAACAAGTGCTGTTCAGTTTGTTATTGCAAATTATTTATTTAATTGTTGTAATTAAACGTGCGCGAGCGTTTTACTTTACCTGCAGTGTTTTGCTCGTTTATTTTCACCTAGAAAAATTTTGTTGCACTTTGTTTACAATTTGATGAACGTTTGCGATATTCGTTTAAAGTGTCTAACAAAATTTTTGTATGCTGTGTTGCGTTATGCATGTTACTTCGTGCCAATACGCTGTTAACTTCGTGCGTGACCGTTGGCATTAGCAGTTGTCACTTGGTTGTTTATTGACTTAAATGCTCATAATTCATATTTAAGCAGATTAAGCGTGTTCCCAGTTTAAAACAAAACAAAAAAAAAGGTTTCAGTTATATGTGTAAAAAAATTTTGAACTTGATATTCTTGACAATTTTTACGTCATTATCAGAAATTGCAACAGTAAAGGTTTGCATTCTAATGTCACACTTGACACAAAAGCCAGCCCTTACCTGAACAAAAAAAAAATGCATTCCCAGTATATACAAATTCAAATAAACTGCTAAAACAACATCTGCATTTGAAATAACGAATTCATTTAGCTGCCAATAGCAAACTCGATGCTAATTTGGAAATAATGCATGTGGAATATGTTCCCACTATATTCTGTCAGGTATGCTTTTAGTCTGATGAAACTCTATGTTAAATTAAAGATATAATGCGTTGCCTGTGTTGCCAGGTACATTAAATAATGCTTTTCAAGTAACACAGTGTGTTCCCGGCATTTCTGACGAGCTGTGGGCCGTCTAAAGTTAAACATAACTTGTCCAGTTTTATGTAGTCTAGTGTAAGTGCACATGTTATGCGCGTCAAGTTAGGCCTTTAATGGAATGACGCTACGCGTATCTAACTAAGCCGTGCGCTTCTTAGGACTTCCATTATTTGTTTTTAACTGCTGTCACACTTGCTGCGAACATGACGATCGACAATTAAATTTAATTTGTTTATTTTAATGCTTTTGTGTTGTAAAATTCATTACACTTCAAATTGATTGCTTGAATTGTTTTGATTTAAATTCTAATGCGATTTGTGTGAAATGTGAAATCTTGACTCGCTGCCGTTTGAATGAAATTATTAGTTTTTTTTTTTTTTTTAAATTTTGTTAGTTTTAAACGTATATGAAACGCTAAGAAAACAAAAAAACAAATTAATTTATTTAAGCTGCTATTATTATTACCAGCAAGCCTACACGCGCTTGATCAAATATTCTCGACACGTTGTTTGGAGTGTCAACGACGTCGTAATGCTGGATTGGAACGTAAAAAAAAAGCAAGAAGAAAAACAAAAAGAACAATATAAATTGTGGCTATTACCACTTTAAGTGTTCAATGTATGAATATGTTAGTTACGTAGATATGTGCATGCATGCGTATGTGTGTATGTACGTATATGGAATACATACAAAAATACTATAACGTATCATATGTACTCGGTTGATTATCGGCTACTGCACGCCGATATACATCTAAATGGGGTTTTTATTTTCGAGAATGAAAAGCAGCACAACCTCTTCTGAACAATTGATCGTGCAGCTTGTCACATACACCACAGCATTATTCTTGGCCACTTGTTTGCTTACGAGAATTAATATAAACATGTAAAACCCCATCAAAGTTTCCAAAGCAGTCGATAATGCTACAGCAGCATTAGATAACATCTAGTTACGTTCAGTTCCGTTTAATTTCCGCACGTTAAATTTTCTGCAATTGTTGTAAGTGCAATTGACATAAAAACCTGTTCACGCTATTTTTGCATCCATAAATTTTCATGCTAATCGACTGTACTGTAAAAATCGCATGTGTCTAATGTGATTGCATGTTTTATATACATTAAAATCAATTAATTTCTACTAATGTATACCTGGGATCTCGTTGGCAGTAAGGCAATCTTTTTGGAAAAAATATTTGTGACACTTAAACTTAAAAAGAGCATGAAATGGTAAACAGCCTTAGTCACTGTGATTTGTGTCCTATTTGTAAATTTATAATTTATTATGTACTGCACTCATTATTTTACTGTCTAATTTTTACATGTGAATATTGTCAGTTTTGTTAATCTCCATGTTTTTCTCGTATTTTGTCAGTGTCAACGATCTTGATTTATATATGTATATAAAAATTAATGTTTGTTTTTGTTTGTCTGTCTGTTTATGCGGATCTAATGAAGATTCTAATGGAGATGATATTTTCACTTCGTGATCGCCGCTTAAAGCGGATTCGGTTTGGTATAGATTTTATAGGGGTTATATCAAGTTTTTTTTTCAAAAATGAAGCGAACATTTTTTTCTTAGTTTATACGTCGTTTATACTCTAAAATTCTAAACAATCCATCAGCGCCTGGGTTGAAGACATGTAGATTCCCCAAATTTTAACCGTTTCACCTGATTTGCCATTTAATTGTAATAGCCTTAAGTTCTCTGTTTGTCTTGTTTCCGCGATCACTGTAAACAAAACATTTCATAATTGATCTATCATTTGATAAACCGCTTAGCTTTGTTTTGCGTAATATTTCCTTAGGCAACTAGTCCAAAATGAACTACTTACTCGTGTGGGGGATGTGTATGGGAATGATTCAGTTTAATTATAATAATTATTTTGCCAATTGTGATTGTCAGTGTAACTAATCAAATTGATATTAAGTGCAGGAAAAAATCACATTTACTAAAATGTTATATAAAATTGTAATCACATGAGGATTACATGAAAAAAAAAATATATATATGGTATTTACAATTATCTAAAGAAGTACTCAAGTTTTGTAGTATATAAGTAATTGTGCTGCGTGCAAAGTTCAAATTGATTGTGTCATGTGAGATGAATAGCCACCATCCACATGAAAATACGTTTCGATTATGCCCCAGCGCGGTCGACGACGTTAAGTTTGACGTTAACGAACGCACCCACAGTAAATAAACAACACGGAATAATTATAAGCTCAGGGAAGTCCCACATCTGTAAAATAAAGTAAACATTGACCAAGTTTAATCATTTGCACTTAAATTCGTTTGCACTTAACTCTCTCGACATATCAGCTATCTTCCATAGTTGCTGCATGACGGCCAACTAAGCTTGCGATAAATCTTAAAAAAATACTATAAAAAATTTACTTTGTTTAAAGTTCATTTTTAATTCAGAAATATTGTTTTTCAAATCTGGGGTTGAATTTTTTCAAAATTTGTCTTAGTTTTTGTACCCTGTACCAAAAAATGGTAAACGATATATATCAGTTGTGCAATTGTATGTTACAGGCAGAAAAAGGCTTGGCAGACCCCACAAATATAAATTCTTTATCAGCATCAAAAGACAAGACGATCTATCCATGTCCGTCTGTCTGTCTGTATGAAAAATGACTAAAATGATAAGAAAAACTTTTGTTTCTTGAAAACATAACATTAAAGCAAAAATAAATATATTGAATTATAGATTGGGTACAGGGTATTCTATAGTCGGGTGCACCCGGCTATAGCCCCTTCCTTTCTAATTAAGTTGAAGCCATTTGAACTTTTCTTTTAAGAGTGTACGAAAAGAGCTGGAAGTCACTGTGAGTGCGGCTTCCTTTCTTGTGTCGGGTGCATGTGTGTTGCTCATAATATCTTGCTGTCGTTGTGCTGTTAAAGTTCTAAGCATTTGACCGTTTTGCTCATATAAATTGAAAGCGACTATATATAATTTGCATAAAAACTTGGCAAAAGTTTGACACAAAAAAAATAAAAAGAATAATAATAAAATAAGATCTTTAACTGAATAATTCAAAATCCTGCACACGAGACAGATGGCAATGACGGCGCCGACGTACGCACGACTATAATTTATTTATTGTATGTTATAAAAAAAAATGATTACTGTCGCCTACTTTGTATTGTGTATTTGCCATCAACGAAATGCGCAAATGCCTTATCATTAATATGCCACACGGCAGATGCCTTGCGCAGTTGTGGTACACGGCCCCCGGCTCGTAACGTTGTGCTGGAACCCATTTGTGAGTGACTACGCATCTTGCTGACATACACACACAAACACACACACACTCACACACAAACACACACACATACTGATGCAGTCACCTGCTTACATAGATCGCATGCACATGGTGTAGCATCATCAACGGAATTATGATTGTGCGATAATAAAATGTTGGTTAAAATTTTGAAAAAAAAAAAAAAAAAAAACGAATAAACAGGCCAACAAAAGTTTTATATTTCATTAGCGGTGCGCGTGCGTACGTGCGCGAATCTCCATGCCTAATTTTTTTTATTTCAACATTTTGTTTTTAGATTCTTTATTGTTTTAATGAATTGGTTTTGATTGCTTTAAGTTCCCCGCGCCATGTTTGACATTGAACTAGAAATGTTTCAAAATTTGTCGATTTTCGATAGTTGTCGTCAATTTCGACGAGTGTGTGTGTGTGTGTGTGTGTGTTTATGCAAGTGCATGCCTCTCGTCACTTGTTAGTCGTTTGTTACATAGTGTTGCTGCCTGTCGGCCTACCTCCATCCATCCATCCCTCCCTTCCTTCATTCCTTTCAGCCTGTCTGTCTGCCTGCCGGCCTGTCTATACTAAAGTCTTATATTGATACATTTGCTTTACATATGCCATATTTTTCTGTTTCTTGTTGCTTGTTTTTTGCTATTTGATTTTGCGATCAATTTAATTTTTAACGCCAATCAAGTCAATGACTTTGCTGTAAGCATGCAGCATGTCTGTTTACAGCGTCTATGCGTGTTTTTTTTCTCCTAGCTGCCTAGTCATGTATGCAGTTGCATATTTTTGCGGTCTGTCTTGGCTCAACTTAAGGCTTAGTTCGTACACTAAGTCACACTGTCTGTCTCTCTGTGTCAGCTTTATTATTGTGTGTCGCAACTGCCGCTGCTGACATCCTACACTGGCACACTAGGCGTTTATACTTACAAACATGCACACTTAGTTAAGTTGATTTATCATATTGTTTTTTTTTTTTATTATATGTATGTACGTATGTGTACAAACGCGTAAGAGCACTCGTGCCTGTCTTAACTGCGTATGTACATACATGCTACTAAGTTAAAGGCAACCAAGGAAAAAACCTACTAAGCTGCTTTAATCGTTTTGACATTGTTTGTCGGGATTATGTCATTACCTATAGTCGGCCGTTTTTTTTTTTTCAATTTTTTATTCTTTCTTACAAAACATGGTAAGTCGCAACGCATCCGGATCATAAATTTGCAGTGTGACTTTGTTGGCCCTGGCAACGAATAGTTGTTATTTTTTTTTTCGAGCAGCTGAAAATGTAACAAGAGTTACTGCGGGCAATTCAATCGGGGCTTCGACTTGTTTACATTTGAATGTAATTTTATTTCATTTGTTTTTGCGCTGCTTCTTTTCTGTGTTGCATACACAATAGCCCGGAATGTGCTGAATTTTGCTGTAACTTATGTAAGCCACTACATAAGGCAGACGTAAAACAGCCATCCAATATTATACTGCTTAAGTTGAAAGCTTATTTAGTTGCACATGTTATATTTTAAGGCAATAGTATTGTTAATTTTTTCAGCTCCTTCTGTTTTACTTTTCATTCTCTTTTGCTTACTTCTTGTTTTCCTCGGCATAAGAATTATGAGTTGGTGATCCTTAAGTTGACTCTTCCTCTTACTATTTCACAACTTGCTCAGGGTCTGCAGTGACGATTGTTAAACACGAATTACATGCTTACTCGCATTTGCTCACTAGTCTATTTTGTGCAAGAATATTATTTCAAATAATTCATTAAAGCCAGTGCCCGCCTCTTTTTACTTTGTCTATGTTTTGCTCTAAGCTCTTTAAAATGATTAACCATGGGTACACCTCGACTAGGTATTATCACGTAATATTTTGCCTATTTGCATATCTATGTAACTACAAACAGCCGTGACGAGACAAAGGTCAATACATTTGGAAGTGACTGCGGAACTAATATGAGACGCTAAGGCAAGAAAATCCACGTTCACAAAAACAATAAAAAAAATAATTTTTTTTTTACCCATGTTCGTCCAATATCTAAAAAAATTCTTTCGATATTTACTTCCACTGAACTTCTAAAACCTTAGTGCTTTTACCGTTAAAATAAAATTGCTAGTAAACATATGACAACACGAAGATGACGTGGCTGGACTGTAATCTTTAATTTAAAATGAAGAATATTCATCTATGTAGTCTAACAGATATTCGGGTTTTACTTACGAATTTACCTGATTCAATGTAGCAAATATACTTACTAAGGTTCCACAGAAAACCGTAAACCTAGTCACAGACTTTTCTCCATTTTGTGTTACTTTGCCTTTGTTGAAATCATTTCTGAGCATGTCTAGCGCATTTATGGTCTTGTATATATATTTGGGTAAGAACCTAGAAGAAGCATAATGACTAACTTTTTGAGGCCAGCATGGCAGTAGCCGTCTGCAGTACGTACATATGCTCATATACATACATACGTATAGGTATGTACATATGTATATTGTAAATGTCATGCTTCCATGCTGCCATATTTAGTCGCAGCTCAAAAATGTCGTTTTATAAAATTCTTAAACGTTTTTTTTTTACCATTGAGTGGTTTTTTTTTTTTTTGTACTGTTGCCAAAGTTTGTAAGGCACAATGAATTAAACAATAAGTGAATACTTCCCCAAAACGGTTTGCAGTTATTTATAGCCGAGTACGTTTTAAGTTAATTATTATTATAATTTTGTATTTTTGTAAGATAATTTACGTATTTGGGTTTTGTTGCCGTAGATATTCCCGAAAATTTTAATGACGAAGTTGTATGTTTTTTTTTTTTTGTTGCTTTTGCTATACTTATTGTTGTTGTTATACAAATAATTATTATGCAGTGCACATCAGTTTTGCGTCGCCAACAACGTTGCGGCGACTCTTCTTCACATTTGCGCTCTCTTTCGCGCTTGCGCTTGCTAAGTAGCTCATTGCGCACATATGAAATTATTGCAAGGCAGGCGCGCATGCGTATCTGTTCGTTGTGTTATTTATTGTGGTTATTGCTTGGCAAAAAGTACACAAAAAAAAAAAATATATAGTACATTTTTATAATGACGACAACATTTACAAATATTGAACTCAGTTTTCAGTAATATGTTTTTGTTGTAATTGTATTTATTTACTTCCGGCTACGACATTTTGACTTTCATTTAGACTTACATATGCGTCGCATATGGCAAGTGAATCATTTTCAAAATTTAACATTGTACATATGTACATATACTTACATTTATATATGTACATTCATATATACAAAAATATAAATAATGTTTACTGTTCGTATTCTAAGTATTTTACGTGACTATTTCAGCAGCAAGTAAACAAAACCAAATGATCAAATACAAAACAAAACAAAAACAACAACAAAAACAAAACAAAAAAAATTTTAAAAGGAAACAACAACAAATGAAATAATAAAATTTTATATAGCGCCAACTTATTTGACTGACTGACTCCCCACGCATATGTGCTGTGGCCTGGCCGCGTGCTTACCTGACACCAACGCGCGCTCTCCAACTTAAGAGTAGCAAAGCAATAGCAACAATATCGACTACAACAACAACAATAACAATATAAAAAGCTTTCCAAATGTTTAACCAGTTTAACGCTGAGACAGTGAGAACTTTTCCATTAGTTACTGTTTCTTGCTTGATTCTGTTGTTTCAACCTTTTTAATTTACTTTGCTTTTTCCCATTTATTTGCTTTGGTTTTGCTTTTGCTTATTGGCTGGCCCCCCATACTAGAAAAGTAAAAGTGTACAATTGACTTTCGTTTTTTGTTTTTGTGCTTCTTCTGGCATCGCGTTCTTGCGACATTCTTGCATTGTCTGCGTTAAAGTTCAAAGATCAGTGCTGTCCAGCCAATGTCATATGCACTTTCATTGCGTTGCATAATTACTTGCACATTTTCTTGAGCGTGTGTGCAGTTTTAGAAAGTTGTTGCATGGCATAAATATGCCAGTACTGTGCCAGTTATGATAAAATGCGCGTATATATGAGTATAGAATAAAAAATTCTATAATAAACTAGAAGCTTCAAGTTGCGAAAACGACAACAGGTAGACTGAAAATCGAAATTACTTGTCAGTAATTATGTGGCACAGTGATACGCACAAGTGCGAAAAACGAAAGTGGATTATGCAACATGGGAAGTGCTTCTCTATTAGTTAGGCGCTGGTTAGATCTACTAACATGACGAGTAAGAAATACCTTAGCTACAACGTGTTTGGCAAAAGAATGATCTGGGAAACAATAAATTGGCTGGCAGATAATCAGATAATCTCATTTAAATGTGCTTTGATGCTTACATGACACGTTGAACACGTCCACGTTCATACTTATGCTTCTGGTTTGGGAGTATAGGAGATAAAAAGATAAGAGTAAGGATTATTTTCTTGGTAGTTGGAACAAGTTGAAAATTATACTCAGTTTAATTTGCAACGTAAGGTGGACTTATAATTAATTGTAGAGATTTACGATGTAATATCGATCCGGAAAACTTTTAATCGTTTTAGAATTTTATTTAAACACAGTCGTACATTAGAATGCTGCACATTCGTAAACAACAACAACAATTAAAACTAAAAAAAAAATCAGAATCGCTTTCAAACAAGTTCAACTACAAACTCACACGAAAATCGGGTCAAGTCACGTTTATAGAACTGTTTACTATGCTTCAATCAGCCGATCTTGAAATCACATCATAGCCTATATTTAGCATTATCGCTTGTGAATCACAATGTATATCTTTCACGCGATAATGCTGTAATGCTCGATGCAACCTTATTTCTGGTGGCTGGCACCAAATTGAATTCGTAAACGCGCATATAAATCGCTAGCGAATTAAGCAGGTGTAATTGCAATTTTTTATGCGGCTTGCTGCTCACCTGCACACTGCTGCCAGCACATTTCATAGATCTGCTGTGCGAGTGTACTGAATACATTTCGGCTATATATATATATATACATATTTTAAGTTTAAACTAGTTTAATTTTTATTGAGAAACAAATTATTTTACATGATTTGTAAAGATCCCCTTTGTGCTAAACTTGTGACAATGACGGTGCAACACTGTAAATATATGGGAAATGTGATCTATTAATGGAATTCATAAAAGTGTGTGTGGCATTAAAGTTGTGTTTCATTCAGAAATGTAGGGCTGAAAACAATACTGATCATCTTAAGCCTTTTGCATATGGTCCAGTGTTGAGCCTACATTGCAACCTGCGGTTTCTGTTTGCGGTTTGTTTTTAAAGAGTATTTAAAACAGCATACAGCATCGTACGTACCATAACTTACTTCGAAATACGACAAAAAAGCTACACGCTTTTTGTAAGTCTTTAGTTATTTGTACTACATTTAGTCTTTACTATACTATATGTATTCTATATATATTGGATTTTTTTAAATTATATCATATACAGATTTAATCGAAAATTATAAACATGTGCATACAACAATAATTCATTAAAACAAAAAATGTATTAAAAAGTAATGAAAAACGATGGCAGGGAGAGAGATTTAAAAAAAAAAAAGGGTAAAAATAATCTGAGTTAGATATCGGCAGAAATTTCTGAAAATCCACCGTCAAACTGATCACGTTTATATTTCATATGAATTGATATCTTGGGAGTTTTGTGTTGGCAAGGAGTAGTCCTTACTGGTTAATGATTTTTGTGCTGACGTCGGCGTTGTTATTTTCAGGAATGTGATTTCGGCAAATCGTCAGACAGGTTGGGGTCATGTATGTTTAAAATTTGACGCAAAGCGTAAAATATAATTTAATTATGCACACACCTACTTAGCCGTTAACACGCCCTTTTTAAGCGCAAAAGAAAATAAAAATAAAAACAAAAAACAAAACACAAAATTTTTACCGCTTAACAAATAACGTGCGCGTATACTTGTTTTTTTGTTGTTTGGATTTAGTTTATTGTTTGTGGTGATGCGTAAATGACTTGATTTGTGGTCCAAAACAACGCAAACAACAATGTGCGAATTATAAAGCAGCACTGTTGTTTTTGTTTTTTATATATTGGTTCGTTTTTTTCTTCGGGTTGCCTTCTACGGTATTTTTTTCTTTTCATAATACACCATAAGACGTCAATGCCGGTGCAAATGTTTCTGTTCCAGTCACCACATTCTGTTTCTCGTAGCCGCCGCTCATCTTAACTCGTTTCATTTCATAATGTTTCCAAGTTAATTTCCTTTGCACTTGCTGTTGCTGCTGTTATTATTGTTGTTGTTGCACGGTGTCGCAAATGATATTGTTAATAAGAAAGAACAAGAAAACAAAAATACAACAACCAACCTCGGCATTTTCGTCGTCATTTAAAACAAAAGAGCGAACTCGACTCAGCATTCATTCATTCACGAGCACACAGTCTGAGCGTTAAGAACACGCGTCGTTGATACAATTCTAAGTCACTACATCTTCTCAGTTAGTTGCTAACGTTTTATTTCGTTTCATTTCGTTTCGTTGCGTTTCGTTGCGTTCCACGTATTCATATGTAAATCGTATGGAAACGTATCGTATCGTATCGAATCGGTGGTAAAGCAATAAAACAATAAACGTTAAGAACATACGAAGTACAACCGACTAAAACAACAACGACAACCACAACGATCACACACAATGTGTTAAGAAGAGAAAGAAGCATAAGCAGTAGTAGGAGAAGCATACGAAAAATCAGCAAATAAATTAATAATAATAAGCAAATATAATAGAATATTACTTGTATTAAAAGCTTTTAAACGTTGCGCACTAAGCTTCATTCTCGCGTTACGTTTTATGCGGTGCGGACGGTCTTCTAGAATTGGACAAAAGGCGTCGGCGAATGTTTAAAACGTGTACGATAAATAAAATCAGTAACTACAACAACAACAAATCAGTCAACAAGAACGGTAGCAGCAACATTAACCCGTACAAGTGTTAGCTTAATAACAACGACAACAAACATAACAATAACAAAAACTAAAACACTTGTGGTACTGTTTTTATCGCAGTACTTTTTTTTTTCGTTGTTGCGTGCCATACATGTTGTTGGTGTTCAAGCCTTCAGTGTCAAGTGGCAACGATGCGAGCATAATTTGATTTGGTTTTTTGCCATTGCTTATTTTTTTAAAAAATATTTTGTTGTCACTTTGTACACAATTCAAAGGAAAAGCGAAGTAAAGCAGCGGAGACTGTCTAAGTGCAAGAAAAAACAATTGAAACTTAATTAATAAACAGAAAAAAATAGAGAAACAATAACAGCTGCATAGAACAAAATAAATAAATAAAAATTTCTGTCAAATTGCAATATATATATATATAAAAAAAGCAGTAGCGTTACAAAGGAGGATGCCTTCGGCTACGTTCGTGTTCGAGCATTTGATTGCAGCACAACAACGACTGGACGAAGCAGTGAATACCACAGCAGCAGCGACAACAACAACATCAACATCAACAGTCGCGACGCAACGCAAGGCAACGCAGCTCGTCGTGCAGCGTGTAAAACTTGAAAAGAAATTGTTGTTTGCTTTGAAGAAAATTGTGCAATAAAGTATAAAAATACATTAAATTGTGTTTAGAAATAGCATAAAAAACAGCTTTTTTTATTGTTAACATTTAATCATTTTGCTTATCTCGAAAAGCAACAATAAAACAGACTATAACAGAACAAATGCTTAAACTGAAACATATGTAAGACATATCAAAAAAGAGATAATAAAATAAATGATCGTGATTTAATTATTTTAAAGACGTGTGCTAAATAACCAAAAAAAAAAAACAAAAGACTTGTGTTAAATTAAATACCAAAAAAAAAAACAAAAAAAAAAAACTATAATAAATTAAAGCAAAATTAAAATTTAAAGAAAACAAAATGTTTAATAAATGTTTAAAGAAAATTTCCAATACATTGGATAATGTTAAACAACGCAATAATCATAATAAAAGCCAACAACACTTTAATAATAATGATTTTAGTATTAATAACAACAACAATAACAATACAACAATATTCGATGCTGGCCAACGCTTGTGCGCTGCGCGCAATCTAGAATGTGAGAACGCAATACTGCCCAAATACGGGCAGAAGCACAAAAGAAACAAGCTCAAGAACAACAACAACGACAACATATTTAATAATAATTACAACAACAGCAACAGCGATACAAATAACATTTACAACAGCAATAATAATAATAATAATAATAATTATAACATTACTAACAACAATAACAACAACAACAA
>JBAMBQ010002962.1:0-13217 GCA_037044495.1 Stegana nigrithorax | reverse complement strand
AATGTTTGCGTGAAGACGACGTGCAGACTGCAGCTGCAAATTGCAGTTAGAAGATGGACGAAAAACAAAGAAAGTGTTTATCTTTAAAAGAGATGCATGAAATACTAAATTGCTTACAACAACGTGTAAATCAAAAGCAATTATGCTAAGAAATGGCTCAAGTGGAAATATATCTAAATGAAGCTAATATTGATACTACGCAATCTTAAATAATACATTTTTTAACAACTTGTTATACCCTGTACCAAAAAATGGTAAAGGGTATATTAAAGTTGTGCAAATGTATGTAACGGGCAGAAGGAGGCGTGACAAACCCCACAAAGTATATATATTCTTGATCAGCATCGAAAGGCGAGTCGATCTAGCCATTTCCATCTGTCTGTCTGTCCGTATGAACGCACGGATCTCGGAACCGCTAGTACATGCATGTGCATATACATACATTTTTTTGTTCGAGTCTTCGTTTATAACGAACTTCGGTTAGAACGAACCCTTGCCCTTGAAGTTTGTTATAAGTGAAAAGTACTGTAGTTTTCAGTAAATGTTGTTTTTCGGTCGATCGTTTCTATGCCAGTTATTAAATATAGTGAACTGATATAAATAACATTGAGATATATGATTGATCATTACCTATAATTATTAAATCCGCAATTTGGTAACGATATCTTGAATAACACAATGGTTTTTATTAGTAAATGTAGCGTGTTATAGGTTTAATATCGAAAAAACAAAACAAACTCGTTATGCCTATGGATTCGGAGAGTCTTCGTGGCAAATTTAGTGGTTCTAGGTTTACCCGTTTCCGAGATCCGAGCGTTCATACGGACAGGCGCAAAAGGCTGATAGCCTTTCAATGCTGATGCACGGATCTTTTTGGCTGTTACATATATTTGCAGAACTTTACCATTTTTTGGTACAGAAAAGAAGCAAAATATGTTTTGTACCAACTTGGTTAGTTTATCCAAGTTTCATATCTCTTTTGCAACAACTAACCATGTGTGAAAAATGTAAAGCATGTTTTTTTTTTTCAATAGTTGCATGTTTTTTTACTTTACCTAAGCTAGGTGGGCTATTTGTAGAACGTCAATGACTAATTACTTGACTATTTTGTACAAGTCGCTGCCAAAACCTAAATACGCAACAGCAAGACAGCAACAACAAAATGTAAAAATTTTTTTTCTCCATATTTTCTGCTAATTTTTGGCATTTTTATGGCTTCCCGTATTGCCAACCACAGCAGCAGCAGCAGCGCAGAGTCTGTAACTGCCGCCACTTCCACTTCCTGTATTTGTATGTCCATGTGTGTGTGTTTGTGTATGTGCGTGCGTGTATGTACATAGCGAACTAAGCAACTAACTAATAGCGACGACGCGGCCACCTGTCCAACCCGTCCGACCACCAAACTGACTCGTCTTGTCTTGTCTTGTCTCTGTTTTAATATGATGGCAAATTTTTGACATTTTCAAATTTTGCAAAAATTCAAAAAAAAACAAGAAAAACAAATGATGTAAACGATTAAATTGTTGCGCAGCAGCTCACGTCCGTCGTTTACACACAAGCAACATCCACCGTCCGTATTTTTGAGTAGACACATTTTACGTCAATAGTTTTTATTTTTACTTGATTGTGTGAGTATGTGTGTGACCAAACATGTTCGATGGCTGACTGCATGTCCACTAGCCCGGCTGCCGGCCTGTCTGTCCATCTGTTTGTCTGTCTGCCCGCGTTGCTCGTACCTGTGTTTATTTATTCACAGTTAGTTCATTGTCGTTGTTGTCAAGTGAATATGATTTGTCGTTATTGTTGTTGTTATTGTATTTAGCAGTAGCTTATAATCATCGTATAGTAGAAATCATTGATTGTTGTTGGTGCTGCTGCTGCTGTTGCTTTGGTTGCTGCTGCTGTTATTACATATTATTGTTTTTATATGCCATTCTTCATTCATGCAGTCATTAATTTCGTTTCGCTTTTATTTGCTAGTTACACTCACATGTGCACATACATATGTACATACGTATGTATGTATTTATGTTTTTTGTATGTATTTATGTAAATACATACATGCGTTTGTATGTATGCCAATACGTATTTAGTCATGTGTGCATGGATGTTGTATGTACACATGCATTAACCCAAAAACGTTAATTGGATTGAACGTTTTGAATTTCCTCCATACTAAAAACCAACAACAACAACAGCCGCATGAGACAACAAGAGCAACTACAACATTGTGTCACGTTTGATTTGTATTATTGCGAAAATGAATACACAAGTGTACATACATACATATATATGTGCATATGTACCACACTTACATACATAAGCATTTTAACATATCTACATATGTACATATGTATGAACTTTATACAATAATAAAAAACAATCAAACTGTATATGTGAAACAAATTGTCGTCATCATTGTCAACGTCGTCATTGTTGTTGTTGTTATTGCCATTGTTGTCATTCCATTCACTGTTTTTTGTTGCTTTTTTTTGGTCTTACTCATTAAAAAAAGACAAAAAAAAAAATAAAAATTAAAACAATGTAATTTAGTTTTTGTTGACAAAACATTTTCGTATGCCTGTGAAAATTTGGAATTTCACATTTACTCTGCATGTACTAGATACAGTACTACCTCAAAAAGGTGAACTCGCAGAATTATCTCTATAGATAATAGATATTTTCCGCAAATGTGGATTAGATAAAAATGTCCACCATACATTTGAATACTCTTTTGGCGAGCATAGCTTTCAGAATGAATTAATACTAAAAAAAAAAAAGAGAAAAAAAATAGACCGATTACAAAAATTACACGTAGACAAACAATGCCATTAAATACCTTCACACAAGTTTCACAAAACGCCAAAGAACTCAAAAAAGGGTTTCGATGCTGTACTTATTTACATTTGAGAATGTATACACATACATATATTGGAAATTTTTGTAAGTTTCCAAGTTTACATTTCCAAATAATTTACATTTTCCACGAAGATCTCTGCCATGCGCTGTTGAGCAACGGTAGATAAAAAACTTAAGCAGCTCCAAACAGGTAGCAGTGGACCAGACATCTACAATGAGTGGAAAAAACGAGCTTGTGAGCTACTCACGAAAATTGAGTGTGAAGCGACACAAGTAGAAACGCAGAGTGAACAAGTGTAAGTGCGTGTTTTCACGAAGCGAATACGAAGAGAGCTTCGACTTGCAAATACTTACGAATGTGAGTAGCATATATTCACAAGTGTGAATCATACGAATAGAAAAGTGCTGCAACTTTGAAGCAAGCCGGTTCCTTTTTATACCCTGTACCAAAATATGGTAAAGGGTATATTAAAGTTGCGCAAATGTATGCAACGGGCAGAAGGAGGCGTGGCAACCCACAAAGTATATATATTCTTGATCAGCATCGAAAGGCAAGTCGACCTAGCCATGTCCGTCTGTCTGTCCGTATGAACACACGGATCTCGGAAACGGTTAGACCTACAATTACCAAATTTCGCACGAAGACTCGCCCAATCCATAGGCATAACAAGTTTATTTATTTTTTCGATATTCGACCTATAACAACATATAGCTGCCAATAGAACAATCGGTCGAAAAACAACTTAGAAAAACTTTTTTGTTTATTAAGATATCGTTACCAAATTTGGCTTTGATAATTCTATATTAGTAATATCCAATCATATTCCTGAATATAATAAATATCGGTTTACTATAACATATAGCTGCCATAGGAACGATCAGCCGAAAAAGGGTTTTTGCTAAAAAAAACTCACTTAGCCTTTTCTTAAGCAAGAAATTTCTGGCGGGAGGACCATGATCTTTTTTTTATCTTGTTTTTTAATATCTACTTCTACATTAGCAATTCCCGTTGCATAAGTAAACATTTCCGTTTATTTTTCTTGTTCTTTTTTTTATATTTTTAAAATAAAGTTTTTTGCGCTCGATCAATAACAATTGCGAGTATGGATTCGGGCGCGGGTGTGCCTGCTCACTGGAAATACACGGAGCTGACCGTCGCCTGCACGTTTTCAGTGCACATGTATGCGTTTGCGTGAAAATCACGCTGGAAACCTTTCAAGCGTGACGTTAACGCCTCACCATCATCTTACATCACGAAAAAGACACAAGAGGCATGCGTCAGCTCAGATGGGTTATACTAAACTTTTTTCAACTCGTAATAGATTTTCAATTCACTGGGTCTGCAGTTGTGAAATTGCTGTTGTTGTTGTTGATGTATGTCACATGCTGCTGCCCTGCCCATTAGCGCACAGTCAGTTAACTTCTGGGCGGTAGTTAGCGGAGGAGGTGCTGTCGTTATAATGCAACTTGAAGAAAGAAGGCAGCATGCTTCATTAATAAAAAATAAGAAAAGAGAAGTGTAAAGAAAAACGAAATGGTTACGTAAAAAATCTAAACACTGTACGACGTATGGGTGGGCGGACTGGCGGAGCGGAGCAGCAATTGTTGACTGTAGTCATTCAAACGTGATGCATCCCTTGTACATTAATTGGCGGTGTCCGTTTTTCTTGTGACGTCACGTGCATATAACCGTGACAACTTTCGAATCTCGAAGCCAATCATGATTTGGCCTGGCCTAGTCGGCCGGACGCAGAGTCTACCCAAGCCTAGCCTAGCCTGGCCTGGCCCCTTTGTTGGCTGTGCCTCATAACAAATCACAGATGCATATACTCACTCTTGTATACATACGTACATACTCGCACACATAAATATAAGCGTAGTATAGGAGTTTACATTTGTCTGATCTCTAAAATTTATTTTATTTTTGCCTTTGCTTGCAGCTTAATGTGCGCGTCACTACGATGGATGCCGAACTTGAGTTTGCCATTCAGTCGACGACCACCGGTAAACAACTTTTCGATCAGGTTGTCAAGACAATTGGACTGCGTGAGGTTTGGTTCTTTGGCCTGCAGTATACCGATTCCAAGGGTGATTCCACATGGATAAAACTATACAAAAAGGTAAGTAACATTTAACGATAACACAGCAAAGGGGACTAACAAAGGGTTAAAGGAAATCAAAGAAGCATAAAAAGAGAAAAACTGTGCAGTTTACACCAGGATGGTCAATTTACTGATGGCGTTTATGTTAAACCTTTGATTTTTTTGTTTGTTTTTTTTTTTTACTATTTAACCAAATTTCTTGCGTGAACGACTTAATGTCATGTACAGCCCGAATCACCGGCACTGAAAACAATAAAATATCTGAAACGTGTAAAAAAATATGTGGACAAAAAAACCGCTGATGGCGGTCAGCAGCACAGCCTGGAAAGCGATGAAGATGATGATGCTGATGATATGGTGCGATTCCATTTAAGAAACAAAAATAAAAAGAAATGTAACAGCATATTCAAAAGTCGTGCAAGCCCCAACATATTGTGAAAGCCCTTAGATTCTAACTTGCTCGTGTGCTCCTGTTTTTCCCCCTCTAAAAAAAAAAAGAAAACGTAGCATCATCCTACATACAAATATTTTTGTACACAGACTCACTCTCCACATAAATTTCTGTGCTTTTGTTTTGCTTGAGTTCAATTTGCTAATTTGCCAGCTTAAAAAAAAAAACAATGGAAAGAAAAATACTTTATCTTTCTGAACTAATCTTAAAACTCTTTTTTGTAAAAATGCTAACAAAAAGACTGGATCAATGCCGTTCTCAACTTGGGTAATAAATATACGCATATATAGTATATAGATACATATTGTATGTATGTATTGATATGTACAAACACTATAGTAACATATAGCTAAGATGAATTATCTTTTATTGGCTTCAGCAGATGAAACTAACTAACTGATGGATTCTTTGTTTTTGCGTGCCGGTAATGTAGGTTATGAATCAAGACGTTAAAAAGGAGAATCCACTGCAGTTCCGATTCCGCGCCAAATTCTATCCGGAAGATGTTGCCGAGGAGCTGATACAGGACATAACATTGCGTCTGTTCTATCTGCAAGTGAAGAATGCCATACTGTCCGATGAGATCTACTGTCCGCCGGAGACATCTGTGCTGCTTGCCTCATATGCGGTGCAGGCGCGTCATGGCGATCATAATAAAAGCAATCATACAGCCGGCTTTCTGGCCAACGATCGGCTATTGCCACAGCGTGTTATCGATCAGCACAAGATGTCGAAGGATGAGTGGGAGCAGTCGATAATGACTTGGTGGCAGGAACATCGCGGCATGTTGCGTGAAGACGCAATGATGGAGTATTTGAAGATCGCACAGGATTTGGAAATGTATGGCGTTAATTACTTTGAAATTCGCAACAAGAAAGGGACCGATCTGTGGTTGGGCGTCGATGCGCTCGGCTTGAATATCTATGAGCAGGATGATAAGCTGACGCCGAAAATCGGTTTCCCATGGTCTGAAATCCGTAACATATCGTTCTCCGAGAAGAAATTCATAATCAAGCCAATTGATAAAAAGGCACCCGACTTTGTGTTCTTTGCGCCACGTGTCCGGATCAATAAGCGCATTTTGGCGCTCTGCATGGGCAATCATGAGTTGTACATGCGTCGCCGGAAACCGGACACGATCGATGTGCAGCAGATGAAGGCGCAGGCACGTGAAGAGAAGAATGCCAAACAACAGGAACGGTAAATGCGGCCAGGCATTATGCAATATTTTCAACATAGTTTTTCTAATTTGTTTGTCTATTTCAGAGAGAAACTTCAATTGGCATTGGCTGCACGGGAACGTGCCGAGAAAAAGCAACAAGAATATGAAGATCGTCTCAAACAGATGCAAGAAGAAATGGAACGTTCGCAACGCGATCTGCTCGAGGCACAAGAGATGATACGTCGCCTTGAGGAACAGCTTAAGCAGTTACAAGCGGCCAAAGACGAACTTGAGTTGCGCCAGAAGGAGTTGCAGGCCATGCTGCAGCGTCTCGAAGAGGCCAAGAACATGGAAGCTGTCGAAAAAGCAAAACTCGAAGAGGAAATTATGGCCAAACAGATGGAGGTGCAACGCATACAGGACGAGGTCAATGCCAAGGACGAGGAAACGAAACGTCTGCAAGACGAGGTCGAAGAGGCGCGTCGCAAACAGGTAGTTGCGGTAAAGACAAAGCTCGCAAAATGTAACCGCTTACTTAATTATTTTGCATATCATAATATTTTTGCACAGTCTGAAGCCGCTGCCGCTCTATTGGCCGCCTCTACTACGCCGCAACATCATCATGTGGCCGAGGATGAGAACGAGAATGAGGAGGAACTGACGAATGGTGATGCTGGCGGTGATGTATCACGTGACCTTGACACTGATGAGCACATCAAGGATCCCATTGAGGATAGACGCACGCTGGCCGAGCGCAATGAACGTTTACACGATCAACTGAAGGTAATACTCTCATGTCCATATATATTCATTTAATTAAAGCCTTAATGCTGCTTAACGAAGTTTACAAAAAAAAACAAGAAAGGCGGTGGCTATAGTCAGGCGCACCCGACTATAGAATACCCTGTACCCAAGCCACATTTTAATATATACATGTATACATTTTTTTTTTTGCTTTTTTTATACCCTGCACCAAAAAATGGTAATGGGTATATTAAAGCTGTGCAAATGTATGGGTGTTGAAGACCCCATAAAGTATATAAATTGTTGATCAGCATCGAAAGGTGAGTCAATCTAGCCATGCCCGTCTGTCTGTCTGTATGAACAAACGGATTTACTTACAACCACAAAATTTGGCACGAAGACGACTCTCCTAATCAATAGGCATAACGAGCTCTTTTTTTTCGATATTCGACCTATAACATATAGCTGCCATAGGAACGATCGGACGAAAAGGAAATTTACTAACAAAAAAAAAAATAAAAATATTAAAGCAACAAAAAACTATATTCAATTTTGGATTGGGTACAGGGTATTCTATAGTCGGGTGCGCCTGACTATAAGTCCCTGCCTTTCTAGTATTTTGCTCTCTTAATAAAAGTAATTTTTCGGCCGACCGTTCCTACAGCAGCTATATGTTATAGTAAATGTGGTTTTTCAGACGATCGCTCCTATGGCAGCTATATGTTGTATGTTAAATATCGAAAAAAAAACAAACTCATTATGGATTATAGGAGTCTTTATGCCACATTTGGTTGTAGATCTAACCGTTTCCGAGATCGGTTTGTTCGTACGGACAGACAGTCGGACACGGCTAGATCGACTCGCCTTTCGATGCTGATAAAGAATATATATACTTTATGGGGTCTGCCACGCCTCTTTCAATATATTCTTTACCATCTTTGGTACAGGGTATAAAAACAACCCATCTAATTGTCTTTCAATTTTTCACCCACGCATTAATCAATTATCGCATCTTTATAGGCTCTGAAACAAGATTTGGCTCAGTCACGAGACGAGACGAAAGAGACGGCAAACGATAAAATCCATCGGGAGAATGTGCGCCAGGGACGTGACAAATATAAGACACTGCGTGAGATCCGAAAGGGCAACACAAAACGTCGCGTGGATCAGTTCGAGAACATGTAAATCATGACAAGATCATTGCAACTGTAAAACAACACAATACACATCAACAACAAAAACAACAACGATGTTGATATAATTGCAAATTGTATAAAGACAAATGAGAGAGCGTTTGACAACAACAATATGAACCATAAACAACAACAACTACAACAACACAAATCGATACAAAAAAATTATTAGAATGGTCGCAAATGAAATTGCAAAATTACCAACATCAAAAACAAGACCGGCAAAAATTAACAACAATAATCAGAATAATATTAACAACTGAAAATTAACAAACAACAACTATTTGCATTTTCCGTTATAATTTTATTTTATTATTATTTTTTTTATTATTAAATATATACTTTTATATTTAATAAATAGTTAGAACTTGAAATTGTTTCTTAAATTTACTTGGAAAAAAATTATTTAAATTAATTTTATATATACATATTTAAAAACAAAAACAATACTTTTTTTCGTTTAAAAACTTTTTTGTAACATGCATAAAACAAAATAATTTTTTTCTTTTTTCGCATAAGAAAAAGTGAATGAAAAAGTATGTAAAGGTAAACCACAACAACAAACCTAAAAAGTGTTGTGCAAAAAAAAAAAAAAACCACACACGAAAACAATTCGTCAACAACTACTACAAATGCATGTGTTCAAATTACTTCCAAAAAGAACAACAAAAGCAATAAACAAATTTGCAAGGTCTGTAAAAACATTTATATATAAAACAAACACAAAAAAAAAAAACAACTGAAAAGCAAAACAAAAAACGAGAATTCTTCGGTGAAATCGAAGGTTTTCTGCCATTCACACATAAGCGCATATAAAAAATAAAACTAAATACAAAATCTTTCGAGTCAACAAATTTAATAGTAAGTGCAGTTAGCGACGACAACATTTGTGCCAATTGCCAACGGTATGTGTGCCTACAGTTTGCTATTCTACACTGCTGCTGTTGCCTGTGAATGGCATGGAAATATAATTAAAGAATTGTAATAACCGCGCGACTATTCCAATAAAAGAAGCACAGCAATAACATTCGCAACTTTGAGAGTAAACAAGTCGCAAGTGTTTCGTCTAAAATTAAAATTTCATGTTAAATATGCCGTTTAAATATAAAATATTTTTTTTTATATTATAATTGTGCGAAGACAAACTACTTTATTTAAACGAAATAAATAACTAAATAAACAAACAAACAAAAAAAATAAGTTAATTTTAAGGTATAGCAGTTGTTTTCTTTATTAAAAAAAATATTTTCCAAACGTAAGAAAATGAAAAAAAAAAACTATTTTTATGGCTGAAATAATAGCAGAAGATAATATTTTAAACTGTATTATTTTGTGAAAAGTGAAAAAGGAAAAAAAAACATAAGTACATAATTCGTAGTCTTTTTGTTTCATACATTTTTTTAAAATAAATATACATAAATATATATATTTTTAATAGCAAACATCAAAATAAACAATACGCCTAATATATACATATAACAAAAATAAAAATATGCATATATTTTTTATAGATTTGCAAATTTATAAAAAAAAAATAAAAGAATCAAACAATGGTACGAAGACAAAATTTCTAAAAGAAAAAGAAATAAGTAAAAAAAATATATTAGAAAAAAAAGTTTCAATTTGCATAGAATGCCGCCGCTTCAGGAAGTTATTGTGGTATATAAACTTAAAAAACATATGAATGAAGAGAAAACAAAGTATTTGTTAATTATTATTATTAATTTTTATTACGTTGGTAACAAATATATATATTTATATATATATATTTTCTTTTTTTTTTTTGTGAATGAAATGACGATAAATGAACAACCACTGCAACGTGTTTGTATGTATTTATACATAAAATTAATTTGCATTTGCAGCAGTTATATAGGTATTTTTATATATATAAAAAATAAAAAAAAAAAATTAATAAACGAAAACTACAATAAAAGATGTGAATGTAGCAACGAGTTTTTAATTTAACAATAAAACGAAGAAAAAAAAAACAAACAAAAAAACTTTTTTAGTCCAACTGATGACAAAAGGATGTGGGAAAAACCACACACAGTCGGTCAAAAATGAGTTCTCAGATCGAAAGCAAATTCGTTTTTTCAACTTTATACCCAAAAAAATTATACTTTTTAGAACGCTTGCTAGAAAGCTTAAGGAAGAGTGTGACGTAGTTGCTTCCATAAAACAGTTCAGAAGGCCATACTACTTCGCGGAATGCCGTGGACGCCGCATAAAATTTCCTTATTCATTTATTAGTGGAAAAGTTTAAGCTTCATTCGTACATGTTTAATGATGTTCTTTGCATACTTAAGAGATTGCAGAAAAAAAATTATTGAATGGCTTTTTGATAATACCTAATTTATTTCTTTTTGTATTTGTATTTCTATTAATGCTACTTTTGCACTATGCATACAGCAATAGCTGAACGCCGCCTAACTGCCATAAGGCAAATCAATAAATTTTAGTGCTTGATGTTTAATTATGCTAGCTAATTCCGTTTGCAGTAGATCGTGAAGAGACTCGCCACTATGCTTATAGATCCACTTGCCGTGTGCGCCTGTGGTTGGGCCCACAAAATCGAAACGTTTAGGACCACTCGTTGGCGAACTGAGCCAGATTTGTTTATTAGGAGTCTGCCGGTTGATGACATACGTGCCAAATGTCTTGCCCAGTTTAACCGTAAGCACGCCGTCCTAAACGTGATTTCAAGAAGAACTTGACCAATTGTACTTTTTTTATTCAATGATGTAACAATTGCAAGTACGCACCCCATAAGATACATCGCTGCCATGCAGGTCAGCTGCATTTTCAGTCAGCTCATCGAAATAGTCGCTTAGCGCGTCAAGCGTCTCGGCACAAACGCGTTCGTATGTGGCGCTATCCAGATTAGTCACGGCACCTTGTTGCTGCGGCGCCTCATTGCTGTAGCTCTTAGTTGCGCTTATTCCGCTAGCGATCAGCAATAGTTGTTTTAGTTTTGTATTTGCGGCATAGCTTGTACCGGCAAGTACTGCCGTGTTTGTTATTACATTGTGTGTTGGCTGGCGCAAGAGGCTGAAGTGCCGTTGTGTGTGCGTGCGTATTGTATTTGCCAACATTTGTTTTAAAAAAAGTACACCACGCGCCGGTGACATTTCTTATTGACAACTGATCCAGCTGTCCTTTTTATATAAAGTGTAATCAGGGAAGTGTTCCCTCCTCTCGGTGTGCTGCTTTGGCAGTAAAATTCAACTTTTGACTCTGGCAGCACAGAATATAGTGTGTGGGAGTGAGAAAGAATGGCTTCGTGCTCTGCAAACCCTATTCCTCATCAACAACACTGAAGCAGTGGTGAGCATCGAAAAAATCCTGCTTCGCTGGTCTTGCCTTGTATCAGTCTGCCCAGTAAATTGTGAAGTTCTTGAACGAACTATTTCAAATTACCGGGTCATCTTAATGAACTAGTGAATTAGTTCTAGTTCGTTTTAGTTTGTTTAGTTCGTTTAGTTCATTTCGTTCGGTCTGTCACTACTTCGTTTGTTTGGCGATCAAATGATTTGTCATTATCGCTGAGGGTCATATTGTCCATAAGTTGCCGCTGTTACATCTGTTTTTTTTTTAAATTTCACACGTTCGTCTCTTCCAGGTGGAATATGCCATAGAACCAATTAAGTTGGGTTTAACTGTTAATGGTATTTCACAGAAGAAGGCATAGAACTTACAGTACAGAAGCGCATTACTTCATCGTTAATGATGCTAAGCATAGTTGATAAAATTGTCAAAGTGAACAAACACATTGAGTGCGCTACCTCCTGTTTGATGGCAGATGCGCGAACATTGATTGAGCGTGCTTGTCTAGAATACTAAAATCACTGGTTTGTTTACAACGAACGCATGACAATAGAGTCTTGCGCACAGGCTGGGTCAACCTTAGCCACACAATTTGGCGTCAGTGATGGTGATGGCGGTTCGGCCATGAGTCGGCATTTTAGCGTCGCTATACTTTTTGCGAGAATTGACGAAGGCAAGCCGTAGCTCTGGCATATTGATCCATCTGGTACTTGCATACGCTATGGCGCTAAAGCAATCGGGTCTTCTGGCAGTGAGAATGCACAACAGAATCTACAAGACAACTTAACTGCACAGAAGTCATTGTCGGATGCCATTGATCAGTCACTGAGCACACTCAAGCAAGTCATGGAGGAAAAATTAAACTCAACCAATGTGGAAGTAATGATCATGACGCCAGAGAAAGAGTTTTACATGTTCAGCAAGCAAGAGGTGGAGGAACACATAAATAGACTCGCTTAAACTATAGACTCTTTCTGTTTTTTTAATATACGGTTTTTAACAACTTGATTATAATGTATGGCTAACAGCAGTTAAAAAAAAATAAATTGACGTAATAATTGAGCAATAGCTGAACTCAAATAAATTTATAACTAAAATATTCCAAACAAAAATAAAAAATATTTTAGGAGTTCAGAGTAATTAAATGTATATGATAATATTAAATAAACGCATTTGGGCCATATTACATGTTTAAACGAAGCAATCCTGCCAACTGATTGTAGCAAAAAATAAATGGTTTTTGTCGATCTAGTGAACTAGATGAACGATCTAATTCGTTTAGTAAAAAAATTAACTAGTTCACCAAAGTCAACTAGAATGTCCAACTCTACTGCCTAGACTCATCACCGTCGACCGGACTCAGTTTTGGGACCTTAAAA
>JBAMBQ010002961.1:0-33413 GCA_037044495.1 Stegana nigrithorax | reverse complement strand
CATTTTCGTTTGTGCGCAGACTTGATGTTGGTTGAGGTCGGGTTGCCAGCTTTTTGTTTGTATTTCTCTCTCTGTGTATTTTCAATAATGAGTGCATTAACAAAATTTCACGCATATGGAGGGTTGGATTTGATGGGTTCGCAAAGACGGAATTCGCAATCATTCGTTTATCAAAGAAATTAGCTTTTTCAATCAAATGCACCGACAATAAAGTCAAAATGATTGCAGTGCTGCCAACCATGCGTCATTCGACAACTTTCTGCGGAAAACGTTGAGCTTGGAACATAATTAAAGCCTCACAGTTCAGCCAAAAGAAAACGACCCACATTCGAGTGTAAAGAAGTTGGACAGCTTAACCACGTGCATTTATTACTATAACTCATTCACGTCTATTGATGTTGTCTTTAATAGGGTGCCCGATATATGTAAGTCTGTATGTGTATACTAGGGATTTTTGGCTTTTTATTTTAGGCACTTAAACGGCAGCCAGTCATAAGGTACGTCTCAATAACGACAAAAATTTATTGATTTATTGTGCGCTCTGTGTCCCAAAGTGTGCGATTCGGTGACTGAAAATGGGACTAAAGTGAAGTATTTTAAGTTGCATGTATGTATGTATATATATACGAATGAAAATAAACGCAACAGCTTAGTCTGTTATAAATAATGGACACATTGTAAATAATGCCAACCAGACTTCCAGCTAGTCTAAGCATTAGCAACAATCGAGTTTAGTGCAGTTCAATTAGCATGACGAGCGAAATCGAAAATACAAACCAAAACTACGAAAATACAACAAAACCGCATAGAAAAAAAAAACAAGGAAACCAAAAATCAGACTATAAAATAGAAAAGATATTACATTGAAAGTAATATAGTGTGAGTATAGCGTCTGCTTTTTTGTTTTTTCTTTTTTTTTTTCTATGCGGTTTGGTGGTACAGGACCGATGTAGGCAACATAATTTCGATAATATTATTAGTGAAAGACATTTTTCGTGTTTGGAGTTACAGAAATAATTTATGTTACAACTTTTATTGGTTGTAAATGCCTTGCTTTTGATGTTGTGTGCGCGCTATTACTTATTTTTTCAAATAGAAACTTAAATTAAAATTAATGTTTGTCCTCTTTGGTTTTCTAAATTGCTTAAAAGTTTTGCAAATACATAAATCTTTCTAAATATAACTTAACACAAAACACGTCGAGCTGCTTACTATTCACTCGAATTTTCAGATACTTAATATGCTGCAAAGAAAAAGTGTCAATCAATAGACGCTTTGATTTACGGCGCTTATGTTACTTGCCAACACGATCGATGCATTATACAGCTGGATGGCATCCGGTAAGCTCTAAATTTCTTGAGGTATCCTTACATAATGAATACAAAATATTAAATCGAAAAAAAAAAAATTTTATAAATTGTGGATTGGGGACACGGTATTCTATAATCGGGTGCGCCAGATTATAGCCCCTACATTTCTAGTTTTTTTGTCTCTTACAATTGTAATCGGAATAAATTTCACAGATACACTACGTTACGCATTTTTTGATGCTGTAAATTACGTGCAGGAACATGCAGGAGCTTTTCAATTATTTACACTAAGCGTGCTTTGCTTACGCTGCGATGCTTTGGCAACCAGCACTGGCTTAGTTTCAGTTGCTGCTCCCGCTCCTGCTCTCGTGGATGTTGCTACTGCCTAATTAGTAACTTCGGCACGTGTAGCGTTTGTTTTGATGTGTAAACATCTTTACGCTCTGGGGGTAAAAATCTTATTTCACTAACCAAAGAAACACAGATGCATTTATTACGCTGTTTATGTTTTTGTGCGAAAATGTGGCTGACAGGGTTGCAAGATCGGTCGGAGAAAACCTAATCAGGCCGACAGGGTTGCATGAAAGGGCAGACCAGATGATTTCATGGTGTAATAATTACAAGGTTAAAAGACCTCCATTTTCCGGGTAATCGACAATTAGTGTATTTTTGGAGGTGAAATTAGTGTTGAACACAAAAAAAGAATATGTAGTGCAAAAAGCCAAACTAGTGTTATGAATTGGTTTGATATAAATGTTAACAGAAAAGTTGCACATATTTTGGAAATTTTTTTAAAAACAAAATATTCACAAAAACTCGTACATGCCGTAATATTTTCAATCAATTAACATATTCGTTTATTTACAAAAATAACTTCAATTTCCGTACATATGATAGTGCTGTGCGGCGTAAAATTTTTGAAAATACCAAATCGGTATTAGGTTATATGAGAGTGTATTGGTGCAAAGATTAAGTTTACATCTAAATAGATGTGGCTGCAATCACCAAAGTCGTATGTGACCTACAGTGATGGTCGATCGGACAGCGGCAACCGGAGTTGCATGACCAGGGCGACAGGATTGCCCGATCGGACCTGGGGAACCAGGGTCGTATGAAGGGCAGACCAGATGACTTGAGTTGGTTTTTTAGTTTTGTTTCTAATCAATTTGCAGATTTATTTTTATATAGGTAGAGGAAGTCCTCATGCGCATATATTTTTATGGCTAAATGATGCACCAAACAATGCCATAGGTGAAAATTCATCGGATGCTGTGAGTTTGATTGATCAATTAATATCCGTTAGGTCTACAAATGCTTCTGGACTCATTAAGCTGCAACAACATAAGCATACTTTTACTTGTAATAAACAAATAATCGCCAATGTACTGCAAAAATTGCAGATTTGGAGTACCTTTTATGCATAGCAAATCAACCGTCATTCTCACACCAATGCCGACAACAGATTCTAGAAGAAGCAGCTTAAGAACTATATATATGTGCATGTGGAAGTCACTCGAAGAAAACGATTACGAAAATATTGATGCTTTCTTAGGGGCTCACAAGCCAAGAAGCTGCTTGGTATTTATTGCGTCAGCCCATTTCACACAGCTCAATGAAAATTATTTACATCTCAACTTCATGGCCGACAGAACGTGAACGAATACGGAAGACAAACGCTGAATTGGAAAGGGCAGACATAGATGGCGCTTCATGTGATATTTGGAAGGAAAATATATTTGATAAATATCAAAAGCGTCCTGCCGAGTTAGAGAATGTCACCTTGGCCCAATTTCCAATTTTATAAGGGAGAATGGAAAAAACGCGAACATCCTCGTATCATACGTTATCGGAATTATGACGTACAAGGTGAACATATTATTATAAAAGAGAAATGGTGATAAATTTAAATTGCCTTTTCGTGATGAAGAAAACGATGTTCTCACAGAGCACAAATATATTTGATTGTATGATTCCAATGACGGATTAATAATGCAACGTAGACAAAAATTTGAATCGTCATTGGACATCGCGAAAACACTGGAAATATGTAGAAACCTATGTATTGAGAACGATGCTGACAACAAAACTGTTGAAAATTTAAATGCCTTTGCTGCACGATGGGCTTTACAAACGGATGCTTTCGATATGTTTTTACGTGATCCTAATGCGGATATTAATGCAGATATTCGGTCAGCCACACTGAGCCGTTTGGGAGCTATAGTAAGAAAAAGAGACAATATCATGCCAAAAGAACGTTTCATTTCATTAATGCGACAAACTAATACACAACAAAGAGCATTACTGTTACATGTCATCTATCATATTATTGATTCAAATTCCTAAAAAGAACCAATAGAAATATTTCTAAATGGACCTGCTGGTTGTGGTAAAACGTTCGTAATACATCTATTAAAAGAAATTTACAATCGTTTTACGAATGTAGAAATGCCGTTCAACTCATTTTTATTCTGTGTATCTACTGGTAAAGCAGCTGTTGCTATAGACGGAATCACTATTCATACTGCTTTTAAAATATCTATAGCAAGAGATTCAGGGCTTTCCTTTGAAGTTTTACAGCAGTTCCGTAGCCTGTTTAAGTTTGTTTCTACTGTCATAATTGATGAAATAAGCATGGTTTCGGCAGAACCTAACGAGAAAGTTGATTCACGGTTAAGACAAATAACTGGAACTGATATTACTTATGGCGGTAGGGATATGTATCTAATTGGCGATCTCCGCCAATAGCCACCTGTGTGTTCTACTCCCATTTATAAACAAACCCGACAAAGTTTAGCAGGCTCAACTGTATGGAGAAGTTTAAAATTTTATGAACTAACAGAGGTAATACGACAGGCGAATACAGAATTCTCTAATCTTCTAACGAAAGTCGGCAACGGCGAAAATCTTAGCGAAGACCAGCGAAACTTAATTGAGTATTGATTTTTTACAAAGAATATAGCTGATGAATTGTGCGTAAGCGGAATAAGACTTTTCTTTAAAAATGAGGACGTTGCACAATATAATCAGTCTATATTAAGTATGGCGCCGAATAAAGTACCATCATTTGCAACTAATTTGTTTTCCGGGTACCATAACGCAGAACAGTTAGCATTTTATCGTCAAATGCTACATAAAATGACTATTTTGGAAACTGCAAAATGCCTATTTTGCAAACTGCAAACTCTGTAAAGCGCAATCATTTCCCACTTATGCCAGATTGTGGAATGACGATTCATAAGTCACAAGGAGCAACATTTGATCAAATGGTATACCATTATGACAAAAGACATGATCAACAGTTGGTTTAGGTGGCGTTGTCACGAGTCACGGCATTATAGGGACTTTTTATAGTGGCTCCAGAAAATAAACAAATTTTCCATCATTGTAGAAGACCCACTAAAAATTTGGATTCTCTGAGACAAGAATTTGCGCGACTTTCAACTACCAAATTGGAAACAATAAAAGACACGGCTTTGCAATTCCTGAATTCAAAGTAACAACTTTAATGACTTTCAATTGTCAAAGTATTGTAGCACACAGTGGGGATCTTCAAGACGCAGTAACAAAAAATGCGATATATTATTACTATCAAAAATTTTGCTTGAAAACGACACCACAATTACCATTCCATTGTTTTAGTGTTGCAGTCGGTACAAAAGATCACGACAACGATCTGGAGGAGTTGCGATTTACAAAAATTGTCAAAACAATGAGAATGGACCGACATACCAACTTAATCCATTGACATTACAAACAACTCTTTCATGCGGAAATGATACAATTGGAAATGTGTGCTGCAGCGAATTTCAATTAAAATCCGGTTTGAAAGTGCATTGCATTGTTGTCTACATATCTCCTGGTCAAAAAATACAAAATATTATATCATTTCTTCATTACGTACTGTTGCCTTACACTGAAGCTGGTGCACGAGAATTGACGTTATTCATTTGAATATGAGCAATTCTAAACAAACCCCGACAACTAATAATTCCACTACTTTAGATGCAGTTTTTCATAGATTTTTAAATTCAATAGAGTCAAAAATGTTTATTTCTTATTTTAGTTACCGTAAGCCAATATTATTAACCATTTCTAATTAAAACATTTACAAATGAAATAAAACAAACAAAACCCGCATATTCCATTCTATTTATCCAATACTGAAAGTTTAGATACTTTCAATTGACAAAAAATATACTGAGAGCATAACTACTTGCAATTTACAAAATTCTTCAAGGTTTTTCCATCTCCCGTGTGTTTCGACTCACATTGGTTTTTTTTTGTACAAATGATTATCTTTATTGCATATCAGTTGCATAACCAATGCGGCGCCAATTACTTGCCATGCTTTTCAATTGAATAATTTTGCATTCCCATTTACTTTGGCAGTTTTACTCTTTTCCCTTTTCATGAGTACAAAACTTTAGTCTCCATTATTCAACGTAATTGCAGTCGAAAGTTTCCAGGTTCCAAATGACTTCATTCATTTAAGCAGATTTTCTATACAAAAAATTTGGTTTTTCCTGGCATTGTGTTTAAATTTTTTTGTTTTGTTTTGTTTTTGGCTGTTGGTTTTGTTGATTGGTTCGTTTCGCTTTGGTTTTTTGTTAAATTTAATTCTTGGTGAAATATATTCTATAAAAGGCTCAGTTTACTCTTTATATAAATGAGTTAAGGCAAATACAAGGTGAGTTCCAAAGTAAACAGGACTTTTTGAATCTAGCGCCCTCTAGTGGCGCCATCTATATGTCAACTGGTGCGTTAGAATCTGCTATCGTTTATCGACTTCCAGTAAAAATTTCATGACATTTCATCTATTGGAAGTGAGGTTATTGCGTTTTAAGTGTCAGTATGTTTTTCGGAAAAATGCATTTGCCGATGAAAGGAAAGCGTTATGCAGACGTAGAGGCCATTCAAAAGGCTTGCACCGATGACAAAAACATACTGACACTTAAAACGCAATAACCTCACTTCCAATAGATGAAATGTCATGAAATTTTTACTGGAAGTCGATAAACGATAGCAGATTCTAACGCACCAGTTGACATATAGATGGCGCCACTAGAGGGCGCTAGATTCAAAAAGTCCTGTTTACTTTGGAAAACTCCTTGTATATATATTTATCCTTTCTAATTGGATTACAAATTGTTATGTTTTGTATTTCCGCTTGAGTTTTGTGAAGTTGCCAGTTCATTCGTTTGCTATGCAGTAAGGCGTGAAAAGCCTGTAAGTGAGTAAAACGTATGCGGCATGTTGTCGCTTTAAATTGCGTGTCGCTAGACCCACACACCCAGTCCCAATCAAAGTCGTGTGTGTCGCTGTATATCCTAAAACAATTCCGTCGCATCCAATATATGGCTAAATCATGGCAACATTTTTCTAGGCAAATTGTAACGGACAACCTGCACAACTTATAAAAGCAAGCTTTACACAGATAGAGCTGTTATGCCAAGGGAGGGTACACGCGGGATTTCTTTCCGGCTCTAGCTTGTTGGCCAATGGCCGTGGTGTTCTTGCTTCCCCTCTGGTGTTGATCTGCGGCAATGCAAATAAATATCTTATTATACTCGCGTGTCAATGAAAGATAATAAAGGAGCTAGGAAAATATACCAAATCGGTAATCGAGTGCGCACCAATCTATGTCTGCGGCTTTATTTAGTGGAATTGGCGAACTGTGACGCCATGCAGGGTTTAGGTGATCTTATATCCTATCTCAACCACCCATACGCCAAAAAAAAATTTTAATATTGAATGGCTCCTTATATACTCACTGACTACACCCTAATCATAGCTGCGGCCTAGTACGGAATCCCCCATCCTGCTTCTAACAATACATGCTACTCTTATTCACGGGTAGAAACGAACATAAATTAATAATCCAGCCTGAACTAAAAAGAATTATACAATTAACAATAGATTAAAAACAATTAACATTAGATTAAACGTCTATAAAATATTGTTGTACATTTCGTAAAATAAAATATATAAAAAAAAAAAAAAAATCGACAAAGGTTAAAAAAACATCTAAATTACTTTATATCGACTCATCATACTTTTTCAGCAAAACTAAAAGAATATACCTGGCGTGACTGCCATTAATTAATGCAATCCGTCGAGATTATTACTTTCCTCCTTTTTTTTTAACATAAATAAATTTTCGGACGCGCACACGCAGGAAAATAAATAATAAAATAAACGAATGCACTAATCTAACAACGATCGTAGGCCCAAACTTTACTCTCCTCTTTATGTGACTGAATTTCTCATTATGTGGAAAAAAATCGATTTAACGAAAAATACAATTGTATCGATGTTACAAAGTTTAATTTATCATATGTGACGACAAATTGCGAGCATACATTTATTATTTTCTTCTTTTCTTTCTTATTCTCTCGTTACTTTTAGTTTATATGCTTTCGATACGACAAAGCATTTGCAAAAAAAAATATTCTCGCTTCGGTTTCTTCTTTTTTCTTTGTTTTGTTTTCATCCGCTCTTTGGCTCGTTATTTTTAAGCGGCCGAATAAAATTCACACTCATTCTCTTTAAATGCACGACATTTTTTTCCCACCATTTATATGCAAATATGTTTTCTCAATTTTGAAATATGGAATAAAAAATAATTATCTTACTTACCCCAAGCTCTTGTGATGCCGTCGAAAGCGCTTTCTTAGACTCCGTCGAGCGTAGGTATGTGCTGTTGTACAAAAAAAAAAAAGAAAAAAATATTTTCTCGTTCGCAAGAAGCGAAAGTAGAAAAAGCAAAGCAATATTGGTGGCACTATAAGGATCTTGGTTTCTTTTAAGATTAATTAACATTGATATGCGCTTTTTCTTGACTCTATTTTCTTTTACCTGCGTGGGTCGAATTTAATCACCACTTTGTATTTTTTTCTATTTCTTTCGATTTGCATAACTCGGTGAAGCTTTGCCGGAAAGTTTTCATTGACAAAAAATATTGCGCGCTATTAGCTGAGATTTTTTCTCACAATTTTCTTTCACTTTTCGACTTTAAAAAAAAACTCGACATTTCTTGACTTTAAAAATAAATAACTGGACACTTCGCTACTAACGTCTGGTGTCCTTTGCGTCGTCTAGCGGGGTACGGGCCCCGCGTATAAGCTGCTGCGGCGCCACCAAAATGTGCTACTGCCACCAAATGTTGGCCGGCTACAAAAAAAATGTGCCGCTCCCGACACGGAGTCGCCGGGGATGCGCTTTCGCTAATAACACCGTTCAACGTCACTATGCGGCGCTTGTTACGGGTTTTTTCTTCTCTTTCACTGGATGATTAGGCGGGCATGGCCTCCAGATACCTGCCACTCATCTAGGCGCTTTTAACTATCCTCACAATAGTTAGGCTGTCACCGCCTACGGCTAACGGCCGATAGTCGGGAAGATCGTTGACTTTTCGGGAATTAGCCGCTATACCGGTATTCTTGGTTAGCGTTACTTGACTATCACCGCTATGTTCCCAAAATTGGCGGTTCTTTGCACTGGCTGGCGCGCGTTGACAACCGACTTGTTGCTCGAAAAAAAAAATTACTCTCTTGGATTTCTCTAACCACACCTTTTTATACTTGCGTTCTTGCCAGTTTACGTGTGGTGAAGCTCGGATCAAGCTCTGCTTTCGAGAACAGTGCTTTATTTTTTTTTTTTTCCCCTTTTCCTCTTAGGCAGAGAGTCACCTAACTAATCGCTTTATCCGCCAGAGGCGCCACTCGTCCCACTCGCCGATGACAGAAATAATACTTACTTACATACATATAGTATGTTCTGAACAACTTCTTATAAAAGCAAGCTTTACAAAAATACCCTCCTCTGGCTTGGAGCTGCACAGGATTCAATACAGATCCCACTAAGTTTGCTACAACTTACTGCTTCATATCTTTTGCATGGAACCGACCGACTATGCGCCCTTGCAAATTTTCTAATTCATAATATACATTGGCGATTTTCTTCCGCTCCCGTGCTTTGACTTATGCGGGGCCCAATTTCGAATTATATCCTGCGGGGAAATTACTCTGTTTGAAATTCTTCCGATACACCATCTGTCCTACTTTAAATGATATCTCTTTTGACCGAAGATTATACAAACACCTGTTTTTTTTCATTTTGTTTTTGAACCACTTCAGCTGCCTTACGGCGAACCAGATCAAGCGAATTCTCCTCACTGAACTGTATTGCCCTGTCCTCGAGCAATCCTAGCATTCTCAACAACCTGTAGGTTGACCCTGAAGTCATAAGCTGTTGTCTGAACATCATATAATATGGCGTTGTGCCTATGCTCGAATTTGTCGAGGAACTTAAGGCGCAAGAAAATCTCAGAGATTATCATACGTGTCTCTCTGATCCGGACGAATATATGACCGAACAGCCGCTACAACTGAACGGTTTACACGCTCTGAAGCGTTTGCTTGAGGAAAATAATTAGCTTTGATGATATCTCAGTACATCTTGGAAAGCCATTGTTCTAAAATGTGACCCATTGTCAAAAACTATGTTTTCTGGCATCCCATACGCTTTTCATGCACATTATAGCCGCTAAACACTCTTGTTCCGTTACTGAATAATTTCGCTGTGTCTTATTAAATTTTTTCGACACGAAAGCTATGGGGTATTCCTTACCCATTCTTTTGGGCTAAGACTCCCCCTACGCCTGTTTTACTGGCATCGCAATGAATGTAAATCATTTTCGTGACGTCAGGACTACGCAAAACTGGAGCAAAGTGCCTCTTTAAGCTTTTTGAATGCATGTTCCCCTTCAGGGGTCATACAGAATCTGTCAAAGTAACAGTGCTGTCATTCGGTTGCATTAGCTTGATAAGTGTTGTTATTTTAATTAAAGTGACTTTTAAACGAAAAAAATGGCATGTTTTCAGAGTACATTTTTTCATTTACAGATTCACGCTGATCATTTCCCTAGCTCCTAAATTCAGATTCTCAAGAATGAGAATTTCTGAAAGTTCATTTACAGATTCATGCTGTGCGCTGACGCTTTCATATTCGCCTTTAATGTGGAACATCGGCAATGGCCGGCATTAGTAATAGAAAATGTGCGAAAGGATAGAAAGGGATTTGCCAATACCGTTTATCTGCGGGAGCGGGTAAGCGTCTTTCCGTGAAACCTCATTGACCTTTCTGCTATCTAAACAAAGCCTAACCTATCCAAGTTTCTGCACCAAGAAAACTGGTGATTACCAGGCACTGTCCGACTCTTCCATCACTTCTAGACTTAACATACGATCCACTTTGGCATACAGCAACTTTCCTGCACCGGGGAAATGGTAAAATGTCGTTGTTCAATTAGTTTTGCACTACCGACGTCTATAATATGGGTTATTAACCTGTGTCTTGCGTAGACCCGTTGCCGTAAATGAAGGAAATGTATCAATGACCACTTTCAGCTGGTACTGTTGCGTAGGTGACAAGGAGTGCGAGTCAGTGGTTAACTCGGCTATTTTGAATGGGGTGGGCAAAAGGTCAAACAAAGACCAAAAATCAATGCCCAAGTACAAATCTTGACTAAACGTGGGGATTACGTGTAATTCAATGTCTTTTATCACGTCATTATATATTAAGGCGGTTGTTAAATGACCTACTATCGTCTAACTATTTCCATCCGCGGTACTGACCATGCCAACTCCTGATGTTATCTTTTTCTCGCTATTATACAGCTTACTGCTGCACCTGTGTCCATTAGTCCTAATATTAGTTGACCAAACAACTCTACCTCTGCGTGGGGTCATCCTACGACTTTAAGTGAATCGAAGTTAACTCCTTTGCCGCTTTCCAAACCACCTTTAGGCGTTTAAAGTTTCTAGTGACAAATTTCGATTGCTTGTTTTTAAATGTTCTTAACAACTTCGGAACCTGCTCTGATTTTTGTGGTCAGAGGTAGGTGTTTTTGCGGAAGTCAAGCCTAGTTTGTCCGAAGGATCTATTTGGATGTCTGAAATTTGGTTAAATCTGTGTTCACCTCCTTGTTCTGCTGAACACACGGCGGCTGTTTGTTGATGGTGTTCCGTGACAAGTTTTGCCTTCAAACAGTAAGTTAGCATTATTGCACAACACTGAAAAGTTTCCGTCCAAAGTTGAGTGAGTCAGCACTTGAACCCTATAGAGGAAATTGTTTATACTCAAACCCTCCAGACTACCGTTAAAACGCAACTTTCAACCAGATAAAATTTTCCCGGTCTACTCGACCAATCAGTATTTGTGTTCGGGGTCATCATTCTGGCATCCACCGACCCCATTATACTATGGCGATTAGGCTGCACCGGTTCGCCGTACCAAAACTCTAGCCGATCTCTACCATTTCCCATATGGTTCGGAGTCTGTTCCTGGTGGGATCTTGACCAACTCTGGGCAATTTGGACATGTGTTTGAAGTTTAAGTATGCGTTGCGAGGCAGCTCCTATGGAATTCGTGCCCGCAAACTAGCTTATTAACTACGCCTACTGATAGGCTTCTGTTGCACACTGGACACAAAAGATGTACATTAGGGACTCCCCCCTTCATTGCCCGCATAATCTAGTCCCATTGCTGATAATGTTGAACAAGAATACGAGTATTAGACAAAAGCAACAAAAAAAAATCTACGTCGACAGATTGAACTCGTTAACCACCGTTTAACCGGGATCTTTCAACAGGAACAACGAAAAGTAGTCAACAAAAAAAAGTACCGATATGTCTCTCGGACAATTGTCGATCTAAACCCTGTGCAAAATGCAATTAACAATCAGCTAAGAGTTAAAAAATCGACAAAAAAATTTTAAACAAAAATAAAAAAAAAAAAAACGACAATATTTAATTCGGTTCACACCAAAAAACAAAAGAAACTAAAAATAAACGATAGCGATACTAACTAATACAATAAAACCAACAAAAAAACTCGATAATTCATAAACATTCTGGGATTCCATACTACACCGATGGCTATCTAGGAAACAATATACCGACCTATTTTATAAACAAAAGCTAACGACATGAAAAACTTAAACTTAAACGACAGATGTAATTCGGAGCCAGAAAGAAGACCCGATCTGCTGTCTTATGCGTCTGATTAATACCGAAAAAAATCACTGATAGGATTCGCGATAAACCATCTGTCACACCAACCGTTGTTGGCAGACTTAGGTCGGCAGCTAACCTGCACAATGTCTCCAACCAATGTGACGGCTAGCACGATTAAAAACGAAAAATAGAAATAGTAAAAGAAATGTGGTCCCACCAAATAAAATTGATTATTTATTTCTTTCTATTATTTGTATTAAATAAATAACAACCTGCACAACTCAGACCAATCAAATAACTTTATACAGATAGAGCTGTTATGCCAAGTGAGGGTACACGCGGGATTCCTTTCCGGCTCTAGCTCGTTGGCCAATGGCCGTGGTGTTCTTGCTTCCCCTCTGGTGTTGATCTGCGGCAATGCAAATAAATATCTCATTATACTCGCGTGTCAATAAAAGATAATAAAGGAGCTAGGAAAATATACCAAATCGGTAATCGAGTGCGCACCAATCTATGTCTGCGGCTTTATTTAGTGGAACTGGCGAACTGTGACGCCATGCAGGGCTTAGGTGATCTTATGTCCTATCTCAACCACCCTACCATACGCCAAAAAAAAAATTTAAATATTGAATGGCTCTTTATATATTCACTGACTACACCCTAATCATAGCTGCGGCCTAGTACGGAATCCCCCATCCTGCTTCTAACAATACATGCTACTATTCACGGGTAGAAACGAAAACAAATTAATAATCCAGCCTGAACTAAAAAGAATTATACAATTAACAATAGATTAAATACAATTAACATTAGGTTAAACGTCTATAAAATATTGCTTACAACATTTCGTAAAATAAAATATATAAAAAAAAAAAAAAAATCGACAAAGGTTAAAAAAACATCTAAATTACTTTATATCGACTCATCATACTTTTTCAGCAAAACTAAAAGAATATACCTGGCGTGACTGCCATTAATTAATGCAATCCGTCGAGATTATTACTTTCCTCCTTTTTTTTTAACATAAATAAATTTTCGGACGCGCACACGCAGGAAAATAAATAATAAAATAAACGAATGCACTAATCTAACAACGATCGTAGGCCCAAACTTTACTCTCCTCTTTATGTGACTGAATTTCTCATTATGTGGAAAAAAATCGATTTAACGAAAAATACAATTGTATCGATGTTACAAAGTTTAATTTATCATATGTGACGACAAATTGCGAGCATACATTTATTATTTTCTTCTTTTCTTTCTTATTCTCTCGTTACTTTTAGTTTATATGCTTTCGATACGACAAAGCATTTGCAAAAAAAAATATTCTCGCTTCGGTTTCTTCTTTTTTCTTTGTTTTGTTTTCATCCGCTCTTTGGCTCGTTATTTTTAAGCGGCCGAATAAAATTCACACTCATTCTCTTTAAATGCACGACATTTTTTTCCCACCATTTATATGCAAATATGTTTTCTCAATTTTGAAATATGGAATAAAAAATAATTATCTTACTTACCCCAAGCTCTTGTGATGCCGTCGAAAGCGCTTTCTTAGACTCCGTCGAGCGTAGGTATGTGCTGTTGTACAAAAAAACCTAAAAGTCTACCAGTAGACTGGTAGCGAGTACCTGCGCTCCACGCAGTTACATTGTAACATAGTTTTATGTTTATATTTAAAATTTTATTTTTTAATTTTATTAAAGCTTTAAGTTCAATATTATTTTTATGAAAGTTAACTATGTACGAGTTAATAAAGCAAGGCTGGGCAACCCTTAGGAGTACTAATGAAGTTAAATTAAACAAAGGCTTTACTGTCAATTTCGCTCACATTCTATTCTGTGCTCAAAGACAAAACTTCATATCAACATGCGGCACAAAACGTCCGTAACAACAACAACGACAATTAGTTGTTATAATTGAACGTTTTTTCATAGCAATAGCAAACAGTAAGCATTCAAAACGTTCGTAACAACAACAATGACAATTAGTTGTTGTAAATGAACGTTTTTTTCATAGCAATAGCAAACAGTAAGCATTCAAATCGTTCGTAACAACAACAACGACAATTAGTTGTTGTAATTGAACGATTTTTCATAGCAGGCGATCGACAAGCACAGACGAACGTATGCACACTCAGCGACTGAGAGTCGGAGAACGTATTAAACAACGACCGTCGGGCTTGGTTGCTTGCTGCCGACTGAGCGCACTACGCATGCATGTAAATTTCACAATGCAAAAATGCTGCCGAATGAACTTCGGCCTTGTTTTCAACACAAACTATATTACTTCGTTCTTTACAAGTTGCTTGGTTTGTCAACGGCAGAGAGTCGGCAGAGTTTTGTTTTATAGTTTTGTATGGTGACGGTGACGAGTGACGGTGACTCAGCAAATTGAACACCCTCGTTACCGAGAGGATAGACATAAAACTATGTCAAAAAAAAAAAAAGAAAAAAAAATTTTCTCGTTCGCAAGAAGCGAAAGTAGAAAAAGCAAAGCAATATTGGTGGCACTATAAGAATCTTGGTTTGTTTTAACATTAATTAACATTGATATGCGCTTTTTCTTGACTCTATTTTCTTTTACCTGCGTGGGTCGAATTTAATCACCACTTTGTATTTTTTTCTATTTCTTTCGATTTGCATAACTCGGTGAAGCTTTGCCGGAAAGTTTTCCTTGACAAAAAATATTGCGCGCTATTAGCTGAGATTTTTTCTCACAATTTTCTTTCACTTTTCGACTTTAAAAAAAAACTCGCCATTTCTTGACTTTAAAAATAAATAACTGGACACTTCGCCTAAGCTGCCCTCACTTCTAATGAAGGCAGACTATCGCTACTAACGTCTGGTGTCCTTTGCGTCGTCTAGCGGGGTATTTGGGCCCTTCGTATAAGCTGCTGCGGCGCCACCAAAATGTGCTACTGCCACCAAATGTTGGCCGGCTACAAAAAAAATGTGCCGCTCCCGACACGAAGTCGCCGGGGATGCGCTTTCGCTAATAACACCGTTCAACGTCACTATGCGGCGCTTGTTACGGGTTTTTTCTTCTCTTTCACTGGATGATTAGGCTTGCATGGCCTCCAGATACCTGCCACTCTTCTAGGCGCCCGTTGCTATGCGGCGCACGTTACTGGTTTTTCATCCTTTACTTACGATATTTAGGTTGGCACCGCCTACGGTTAACGGCCGATAGTCGGGAAGATCGTTGACTTTTCGGGAATTAGCCGCTATACCGGTATTCTTGGTTAGCGTTACTTGACTATCACCGCTATGTTCCCAAAATTGGCGGTTCTTTGCACTGGCTGGCGCGCGTTGACAACCGACTTGTTGCTCGAACAAAAAATTACTCTCTTGGATTTCTCTAACCACACCTTTTTATACTTGCGTTCTTGCCAGTTTACGTGTGGTGAAGCTCGGATCAAGCTCTGCTTTCGAGAACAGTGCTTTATTTTTTTTTCCCCCTTTTTCCCTTAGGCAAAGAGTCACCTAACTAATCGCTTTATCCGCCAGAGGCGCCACTCGTCCTACTCGACGGTGAATGAACCAATACTTATCGGACCAGATCGATTTATATTTTAAGCTGCTGTGGCTTCAGCAAGCTTTACAAAATGTACTGCCGAACAGCCATAAAGGCACACTCCATGACTGGGGAAGGTGAAAGCCATGGCGTAGGCAACGACAACATCGACGATAACCATTTGCAGAGTAACATCCACCAATGTAATTTTTTTGGACGTCAATCATCAGTTTTTAGTTTTCTTAAGTTTTAGATTTGCAGGACGAAAATGAAAAATAAAAGCTTTGCCTTTTACAACTTCTTGAGGAAATTTAAACAAAAAACAAAAAATGAATAGAAACAGGCCAAGATGAAAATATTTTCTACTTTGGAGCGGTCTTCTGCTCACGATCCTTATTAGATTTGAAGCATAGGCACAGCCAAACGTGATTTTTACTTGAATCTTGACAAAGAACACGTAAAACCGCAAACAGAAAATTTTATTTATTTATTTATTATTTATTCGAGATTTTGTGTGCTCAGCCACGAACCGTCAACCTTAGTCAATTTCTTTATCATATGTGCGCTTGCACGCTTCATACCTTTGAACTTGGGAAAAATGGTATCATTGCCAGAGTGCTGAGAGTTATATACAAATCTCATATCAGCGTATGTAATTGTGACAATGGCTTTTTACATATACAGTACATATGTAGCAACGATGGTTTGTGCTTTTTGAAACGAAAAGTTCCAAATGAGATTTCTATTGCAAATGCGGAGTATCTTGGGCAGCAACAATACAAATCATATTTTTCTTATAATAGCTGACTGAGGTGTCAACATGTTTATCCGTGTTTGTGTGTGTGTTTCTGTGTATCTGCTAATATGTTAGCTCATTTTGTATGCAAGTTGCATTCATTTGAATTTTCTATTTGAAACGACTTTTGCCTGACTCTTGCTGCTCGGCTTATTGTTATGATATAACTTATGCATGTAAGTATGTTAAGTATTTATGCACCGAAATGTTCAAATGTGTTCTATTTACCAATAACGAGTACAACATAAATAAAACAAAAATAACTAGAAAGGCAGGGCTATAGTCGGGCGTAACCGACTATAGAAAACCCTGTACCCAATCCAAAACTGAATATATATTTTTTGTTGCATTAATATTTTATATTCATTTTGTAAGGATATCTCAGGAAAAAAATTTTTTTTTTTGTCAAAAACCCATTTTCGGCATATCGTTCCTATGGCAGCTATATGTTATAGTAAACCGATATTTATTATATTCGGGAATATGATTGGATATTACTTAAAACAATTAAATTCAACATTTGGAAACGATATCTTAATAAACAAAAAAGTTTTTCTCAGTAAATGTTGTTTTTCGGCCGATCGTTTCTATGACAGCTATATGATATAGTAAACCGATATTTATTATATTCGGGAATATGATTGGATATTACTTAAAACATTTAAATCCAAAATTTGGTGACGATATCTTAATAAACAAAAAAGTTTTTCGCAGTAAATGTTGTTTTTCGGCCGATCGTTCCTATGACAGCTATATGATATAGTAAACCGATATATAATATATTAAGATATGTAATTGGGCATTAGCTAAAACTGTTAAATCCAAAATTTGGTGGAGATATCTTGAAAAACAAAAGGGTTTTTGTTACTAAATGTGGGATTTCACCCGATCGTTCCTATGGCAGCTATATATTATAGATCGAATATCGAAAAAAAAAAACAAACTCGTTATGCCTATGGATTGGGAGAGTCTCCTTGCAAAATTTGGTGGTTGTAAGTCTTACTGTTTCCGAGATCCGTTTGTTCATACAGACGGACAGACAGACGGACAGACGGACATGGCTATATCGACTCGCCTTTCGATGCTGATCAAGAATATATATACTTTATGGGGTCTGCCACGCCTCCTTCTGCCTGTTACATACATTTGCACAACTTTAATATACCCTTTACCATTTTTTGGTACAGGGTATAAAAACTAGAGAGGCAGGGCTATAGTCGGACGTAACCGACTATAGAAAACCCTGTACCCAATCCAAAACTGAGTTTATTTTTTTGTTGCTTTAATATTTTGTATTCATTATGTAAGGATATCTTAAGAAAAAAAATTTTTTTTTTCTAAAATCCATTTTTCGGCCTATTGTTCCTATGGCAGCTATATGCTATAGTAAGCCGATATTTATAATATTGGATAATATGATTGGATATTACTTAAAATCATCAAATTTAAAATTTCATAACGATATCTTAATAAACAAAAAAGTTTTTCTGAGTAAATGTTGTTTTTCGGCTGATCGTTCCTATGGCAGCTGTATATTATAGTAAACCGATATTGATCATATTCAGGAAAGTAATTTTATATTATTTAAAATCATCAAATCTAAAATTTGGTAACGATACCCTAATAAGCAAAAAGTTTTTCTCAGTAAATGTTGTTTTTTGGCCCATCGTTTCTATGACAGCTATATGATATAATAAACCGATATACATAATTTAGATATGTGATTGGGCATTATGTAAAACTTTTAAATCCAAAATTTTGTCACGATATCTTAAAAAACAAAGCGGTTTTTGTTACTAAATATGGTTTTTCATCCGATCTTTCCTATGGCAGCTATATGTTATAGGTCGAATATCGAAAAAAAAAATTAACTTGTTATGCCTATGGGTTAGGAGAGTCTTCGTACAAAATTTGGTGGTTGTAGGTCTTACCGTTTCCAAGATCCGTGCGTTCATACAGACAGACAGACAGACAGACGGACATGGCTAGATCGACTCGTCTTTCGACACTGATCAAGAATATATATATTTTATTGGGTCTGTCACGCCTCCTTCTTGCCGTTACATACATTTGCACAACTTTAATATACCCTAAAATAATAATAAGGGTTAATAGCGTGATACACGTATATTAACGTATATAATAATAATAATGAGCTAATAATCCCTTCAAATATACTATATCGGCAGCATTTTCCAACGTCCCACTTTGCCTAAATGAGTATCACTTTCTAACAAGATTTTCTTGAACTCAAAAAAAAAACGAAGCACGTCAGTATTGTCAGCTAGTAAAGTTTCTCAATTTGCTTAAGCAAATGTTCACTCGGCCATGCAAAATATAGGCTGGCAAATGCTTTAAGCAAATCAATACAGTCCTTAGGGTTGCGACCATTCTTAAAATTTAACGTCAGCTGATAATAATACAGCAGCACAGCCAACTTCAATCAACAACAAGTGATATCATTTTTTGGTACAGGGTATAATCACAAAGCTAAACGGAGAACCAACCGGCAAGCCACGAAGCCATACAGCCAGTAGCCAGCAGCAGTTGCAGCCAGAAAACCAATTTATGAGCTGTATTTTGTTGTGGTTGTTGTTGCTGTCATAGTCGAAGTGGAAGATGTTGTTGTACCATATTGATTTTTGTTTGAAATGGAAAAAAAAAACAGATAGAAAACAACACACCACAACAGCAGGAGCCCACACTAGATCGACAGCAACCAGCAGAGCATTGCATTTTATCGACACTTTTTCATTGAATTCAATTAAAATGGCAAAATTGAAAATAGAAATTCAATTAAAATGCAATGAATATCGTGCAGACACTCACACACACACACACACACATAGATAGAGTAAACGTGTGACTGATGCACTTGGCAATGTTCGCTGATGTACGCATTTCCATTGATACTCACTCATGCCAGCTCAGCTGCAGGCCTTGTTGTGCTTCTTCGGTGCTTCATATATGCACACGTACACATGAACATATACATGCACATACACATCCTTACATTCATCGATATGTAATGTGCAATTTTCGTGCGAGTGGCTGTGACAACCATGAACGAAGAACGAGCATCGAATCACCGCACGAAAACTGTCAACATTTCTTGTCACTTAACTTATTTAATGTCATTTCGCCAGCGACTTGGTGTATTTGTGTGCTCAAGAATTTCAGCTGGCAGTTGGTTTTCATAAACTACGCGCTTCTTTGCTAACGCAACTGCTTACCAGAGTTCACTTAAAATTTATATGCTTAATGCCTTAACGACTTCTTGCTTGATTGAGGACGTAAAAATTTTGTAGCCATAGCAGAAACATTCTCCCGCAAGTGCAAACCATACAGAGTGGATACCATCGCATATTTCCTAAACAGCTGTTGCTCACTAGCTCACCTGGGCTACTGCAATTCAAGCGATAAAAAGTAACGTAAACTTTTGCGTTGCGCAAAAGTAAGTATTTGAACTTTATTTATAATTTATAGGATTTATTAATGCTTTTTATCTTTTTTCTAGGCAAAATTGATTTGAGCAGACAATAAAAGAACAGCTGCACTAATTTGTGGCGTTCTACAAGCAGCATCCGGAGCTGCAAGCTAGGAAGAAGTAAGTTATTAATATATGTTTGGGTTTTCGCTTTTAAAAAAAAAAATTCTGTGTTTCAGAGCCTATCATATTGGAAAAATTTTTTTGCGTTCTCGGGCATGCACTTGTTCAGCAACAGAAGGCTCAAGTCCGGCAATACGAGGTCCAAATGCGAGGTCTAAATGTCACCAACAGTATTTTTTTATTTTTGTTTTCTATTTGGCTTACGTTTTCATTAAATGAAGAAGTGCAAGTGTTTCACGTCTTCAAAATTATAATTTTCTTCGCACAATTTCAACAAATTTAAAAACCTTACTTGTGACTTGCTTTTTACCTGATTTTTCATTCGGTACAAGAATAGTGATGAAAGTTACACAAAGATCTTTTTTTTGGTGGCGAAAATACATATCAGTACAAAATAGAAAATTATGGTTTGTTCAGCACTGTGTTTTCGATGTGAATGCACCAAAATAGACCCGTTAATTTATACTGCGCCAGCATATTGTCGACATTAACTGCTAACCCAGATGTTGGATTTCCTGTTATGAGAAATTAAACTTTTTGGTTTTTTACGCTCTAAAATTAATTAACAAAACTAATAAAAGCCGTTCTCGGCATGCCTGATGTGTATAAGGTGTAAAGCATTGGACCCAGTACACTACCTTGCAGGACAATCAAATTGAATGCATTTTATTGCGCATTTTGCGCTGTCATATTTAACATTAAACAGTAACATTAACAGTAAGTATGATCGTAGAAATGAAAATTGTGAGCTTGGTAGCGTCCTACGGCGGAAGTATTGATGATCAGGTAGGACGTCGCTTTCAAGCATTGGCAGTACTCTTCGAAGAAATATTCTTTCGAATATTTTCGAGAGCAGTGGCTGTAGACTTTCAGCTTGAATGATATAAATGATTTGAGCACACTTACATTGGTAAAGTGGCCAATCAGGAAGCAGACGTTGAAGATGTTGACTAACAGGTGGAAGAAGTTTGCAGGGAGGGCTTTGACTGTTGTACTGTCGATACTGTTGTATCCTGCTGATTTTCTTGTAGCCAGAATTTTTATTTCGCTTACTAACTCATCTAAGATGACCGGCATATCGTTGCGCTAGTGCCTTGTATACTCAAGCCGCCGGTTGTTGTGATACCAGTCTCCGTGAGATGTTTTTATGGAAATAAGCGTGCTGGGTGTTTGAGGGTCTTCGTGGCACTCCAAATGTTGCATTCAGGGTCGTTTGGTTCAGTTTTTAAAGCGCCGTTTCTCATGTCGGCTAGCTTCGTTTTTAGTTTTTTACCAACTTAACTGAGCATGAGCTTATATGTTTGGTAGTGTGTTTGCTGCCAGAGAGCCGTTTTCTCGTTAACTAGTTGCTGAATTTCACTTGAATATAGTGAGTAGTTCTTTGGTATATCCGTTGAAATTTGTGGTTTCGCAGCTTCCGCCGCTGCATGAATTTTTCTGGTTAGCCATTCTATTGTGTCATCTACATCTTTCTCGGAATGCATTTCTACGTTAAGGTCAATCCGTCCGTCTAACCAAGAGCGGAACGGTTAGTTCAGACTTTTTGGTGAGCAATTTTCGCCTTATAGGGTTGAGCTCAATTGGAACGTTAACCTCTATATGAGGAGTGCAGTGATCTGAAAAGTTGGCTTGCTTGGGGGAGAGTTTAATGCTTTTATGATAATGATAATTACTTCTCCACTACGTGTCCAGAGGGTGATTAGTTGCTATTATGTTGTATCCTTGTATTTTGAAGTGTGAACGATCAGTAAAGTGTGTGTCCGAAAGTAGGACAATGACCACTTTTTTCGACTTGATAACGTGCTCTAGCTACAGCACTTGCCAGGCTCCGTTAGCGTTCCATAGGACTACTTTAAGGCTTGAATGCATGGTTATTGAGTAGTGACGTGACAAGGTTCACTAACGTGCAAATTTGTTCCGACATTCTCTCGAAACGCTCCATCTGCTTTTCTATTAGCAGGAACAGTTTGTCGAACCTACTATTGGCGTTGTCGTTGATACTTGAATTCGGAATGGAATGTTGATTGCTGGATACTTTGTTTATGATGTTAATGTTATTGTTGCCGCTGGCTTTATTTTGTCTAGCGATGGCAGCATAGCTCTGGCCCTGAAGTATAGACGATAGGGGGAATGCATGATTGCTGTAGTTGGAGTTGACAGCATTGTAACCATATGAAATTTCTCTGACTTTGGTACGGCTTGTTGAAATTTCTAGTACAAAAATCGTCATGTTCGTACCGTCACGTCAGCGTCATATATGTCGTCATCGTGTAGTGACGAGTGAATGCAAGCGCTAATGGTCGTCTCGCAATGTTCGGTTGCTTGTGTATTGAACGAAGAAAGTAACGAACATATGCTTGCCTTGCATTTCAACATTCATACCATACACCACACATAAGCAAATGCCACTCGAATAAACAGCGAATTCGTATAGCAGAGCCAGTGGTCATTCGGGAGCAATCGGGTGCAAAGAGTTTAGTTGTTCTCGAATTGCCAAGCCTGACGGTCGTTTAGGGCTGGGAGCCAGCCTCCAGCTGATCGTAAGGCCGTTGGTTAATGTGCGTATGACCATAGTTGCTAATAGTACACGATTTCCTTTTTTTTGAATGAACATTTTATTATCCCTGGAGTACTAATCTTATTTTTTATACGTAAGTGCTAATCATGAGTGGAATCGACTTACATAAATACAGTGCAAGCTCGATTTTCACGACCAACTAAAAACCAGACCAGCCGCTAAAACTGAATTTTCGCGATAACATAGCCCAAAATTTTATTGAAAAATTGTATGTCATTTTTAAAATTAGAGTTGTTTTTATTGATATATTTACATTTTAAACATTTTTAAAGAAATTTAACGAAGCCGTTTCACCAAGAAGGCGCTTCATCGCTGAATTGGCGTTAATGTTCTTAAAGTTGCGACCACTGACTCGGTATTTCGGTAGTAAATTTTAATCATTTGTAAACGTTGTTCATTCGTGTACTTCCCCATGATGAAAATGTTGAGTTTACTGAATATTCTGACTTTCACAGTTCGTTAATCTGTGTGTGATCTTGCACACTGAAAGTTTGAAATTGTCAAGTCGCTGATGAAAGACCCATTATAAAGGACACTGGGAGAAATAAGATGCATATTACAAATGTGCGGCGCCACTTTACCATATGAAAATTAATGTCTGTATTCGTAATATGTTTGAAAGTTTTTGATGTAGATGGATGAAAATCTAACGTATCGGAACGAACTATTTACTTTTTGTTCTGTTTTGTCACATTTTTTGAGTTTTTTGGCAAAGGAATTAATTTAGCAAAAGCATATGGTGCTTTATTCCGATCTTTGCAATCGTACTAATGCACAAGGCCAAAAGTCGGGTTTTAGTACATTTTATATATACTGAACAGGAATAATAATTTTAAAAGCTCAAAGTTAATTTAGCAAAATTCAAAGCATAATTTTTTATGAAGACAGTTATGTATTTCGTCGCTCGTCTAAAAAGTTATATTGAGAGCGTAGTGCACCTTTGACATCGAAATTCCCAAAACGGAATAGAGCAAACAACTCATGGGTCCGACATTCACTCACATAATCCTCTCCATTACCATTTAAATTTCATGTTTTTAACTTTTTTATAGTAAAAAGCATCACATTTCCTATTTCTTCAAATATTTCACTCATTTTCAAATCAATATAGCTTTCTACACCAGCAACGAATTACAAAACTGTCTTCACAAAATTTAGCCTGAAATGTCACCTTTCAAACACGTGTTTATCCCAATCGAATTAGTGTTGCATGATATATGGGTATTCACATAATCTAGAGTTAAACTAGAAAGGCAGAGATATAGTCGGGTGTAACCGATTGTACAAAACCCTGTACCCAATCCAAAACTAAAAAAATTTTTTTTTTCTAGTAAAAGCCTTTTTTCGGCTGATCGTTCCTATGGTAGCTATATGTTATAGTAAACCGATATTTATCATATTCAGGAGTATGATTGGAAGCTGTCAAATCCAAAATTTGTTAACGATATCTTAATAAACAAAAAAGTTTTTCTCAGTAACTATTGTTTTTCGGGCGATCGTTCCTGTGGCAGCTATATGATATAGTAAACCGATATACATAATATTGAGATATGTGATTAGGCATTAGCTAAAACTATTAAATGCAAAATTTGGTAACGAGATCTGATAAACAAAAGGGTTTTGGTTACTAAATGTGGGTTTTCGGCCGATCATTCCTATGGCAGCTATATGTTATAGATCGAATATCAAAAAAAAATATAAACTTGTTATGCCTACGTATTGGGCGAGTCTTAGTGCCACATTTGGTTGTAGGTCTTACCGTTTCCAAGATCCGTGCGTTCATACAGACAGACAGACAGATAGACGGACATGGCTAGATCGACTCGTCTTTCGACGCTGATTAAGAATATATATACTTTATGGGGTCTGCCACGCCTCTTTCTGCCTTTAACAAACATTTGCACAACTTTATACCCTTTTTACCATTTTTTGGTACAGGGTATAAAAGCGGATACATTTTAAGTCGACCTATGTTACATAATGGGACTGTGAACATGTCTATGTTACGTTTAACTGCTACCTTATCTAAGCTATTTAACATTGCATTGAAATCGAATTGCTGTTAATGGCCTTTCTAATATTCTATTCCAAGGGCAATGAAACACAAATGTACGCCTGTAGCAAGGCAGGCAAACAGGTGGAAGGCTTTAATGACAAAGTATGCAAGCCGCAAAAGTGGTGTATATATTATCTGTAAAGACTTAACTTAGGCGCAAAAATAAGTATTTGTTTTTTTATGTGGCTAAGCATATGGCTAGAGTTGATGTGTAACATACTTAGTGTCTGGGCGGAAATCTAAAGGCGATATGGTCAATAGCTTCTTTATCTAAATAATATAAAACTTGAAGTATTCGATAGCGATAATCGCGGTCTCAATACTGCAACTTTCTAAAAAATAGGCGTATATAAGAAAATCAGACATATTAAGTAATCTAATTTTTTTACAAGTAGTAATTGTAGTAGAAGAAAAAGACATAAGAAAGACATTACTTTTCAAAGTATACCTACACTTATGATTGGCATTGTCCGATTTCTCTAAATTCATAAACTTAAACAATTTTCGGCTTGGCAACGTTTCTTATTCCTGTGACTTCAAGACATCAAAACAATAATATAAACTAATACATTGCATAATTGAAAATGTAGGGAAATTTTTGCATTTATGCGTTCTTTGCATTTAACAGTATCACCAAGGTATTTTATTAACACGAAAATGCACAAGATGTCTTGCTTTTATGTTGAAAATGCATTTAAGCAATATATACTGTATGTATGCACATGGTTCTGAATATGTATGCATATACATATGTATATCTTCTATATAAATAAAAGGAAGTCGTATTAGTTACACTTTTGATAAGCAAAGAACGACTGAACTGATTTTTATGATTTTTGATTTGTTAGATTTGCCTTTGCCTTGGCTTACAGAATAACTATTAAAAACTGAATCGGTTAATAAATCGGTTATTTGATTGGGGTGTAATCACTGCTTATACATATTGCTTATAAATTTCGTAACATGTTTCTTAACACAACACACACATACTGACAAAAATAAAATTCGCTTATGCTCTTTTGGTTGAGTGAACTCGAAGTTAGTGAGCAATGCTTACGCTCTTTTGTTTGCGTGCGCTCTGAGTACTTTTTAATGTGTAATGTGTAATGCTTTGCTTAGCTGCTGCTGCTCTCCTACTTATACATACAAGAAACGGTGTCTGACGCTCTTAGGTTTGCCAAAAATTGAGTGAGAGGCACATTTTTATGCGGGAATGATAAAATGCACGCAACATATATCAAACGAAATTCAATTAAAAAAAAAAAACTACATACCTATGTTCCAATAGGGTATTTATTGAGTAAATTTGCAAAATTTACCAACACAGGCTCATAATATGTGAACTCTGCAAAATTTTCAAAACATGCGCAAGGCACAACTGCGTATATATTAGAGACCTGCAATGTTTATATTTTTCCGTGTTCGGTTATGAAGCGTGAGAATCTTTGCCGAAATGTTTGAGTTCGACACGCTTAAAATGCTACATGTCGTTTGAACTAACTACAATTTCGTAGTTACTGGATTCTCTTTGATTACTGAGTGGGAGTAAGATAGAAAAAAAAAGGAGTATGGACATTGTTATTGCTCTTTGTATTTCACCGTTTGTGCAAAGCGAATTAACAACAACCAAACGATTGTTTGTTTCAAGAGCCAAATAATGTTTTTGTTCTTTTTAGAAAGGTTGCTTCGTTGAAAAAAAAAAAAAATTCCATTTGTTGTTGCTTGCTTATGCTGCAAAGCACCAACAAATGTTTTTTTTGGTTTTTGTTACAACAGTTATACCAATGTTGTTGTTGTTGTATACATTGTGACAGAACGCCAGCGACTGTCGTGTAAACAATATAAGTTGTTGCAAGCGCGAATTACCACAGCCTAAGCAAACACCACCACAACGGGACAACAATAATTTCAACTACACCAAATCTTACAAATCTTAGAAATCGACAACGTCATAATATTCGACGTGCAAGAAGAAATGCTTTAAGTGATAATTTTAATCGAATAACGTTTTAATATGATTGCACAATTGACTACAGCTCGTATCCTTTCGTTCAAATTGACCCAATGGATGTTGTGTGCGACCATTGCGATGCATTGAAACTCCTGAAATGTGTTGTCTCAATGACAAGGTGAAATTACCATTATTGCCCCCACCATCTGAGCCAATACAATCATGGCTTCGTGGTGAAACACTACAATCACGACATTTACTATCAAACACTCAAAAATACAACGCATGTTTCCAAATGACTTCATTTCGAGCAAACATTATCGAAGAAAACTAATTCAATCCAACATTCAAAATAATTTCTGATAGATAGACTAAACGTTAATTTCTTTTTGGTGACTACAATCAATTCTGACTTCCATTTCGGCCCAGATCCAAGGCCAAATTCACTATCGAACCGGATCATTGCAACCGCTCAAAGGCGAACAGCATAAATTGGTTCAAATTTACTTCATGGGCAACATGGAACAATAATTTTATCGGCGTCAAACGATCAATACGGCAATAAGAAGATGAATTCTTCAAGTTTTGCTGTTACTACTTCATGAACATCATGAACTGGTTAGGTCGTTCAAATTGCGTTAGATCGAATGCCAAATGATAACTACAAAGTTGTGATCAGAACGGATAAACGACCAGCTGGAATATACGAACGCCAATTCAACACTCCAACAGTAGATGAAGTCGCAATTGTAATTGTTAGTGAAAATTTTGAAAATCCACGATATCGTGCTTACACTGATGTTTTGGCTAGGAGACGATGCATATCACTTCAAAATCAAAACGATAAATCCATTGAGCGGTTACTATCAATATCATAATATTCATTTTAATATCGTATACCAATTTCACTGATTTAATTTAGGTTAACAAATTATCAAGAAGGTTTCCTTCATGAATTATTACGCATACCGTTTAATGATTCGTTAAAATGCTGAAAACTATTTGTTGCGGTTCGTCGATATATTCCGTCGACATGTACGTCAAAATCGAAACCACGAAATTTTACGATGGTTATCCACTGTATCGACGTCGATCACTCGATGATAACGGTACAACTATCACAAAGAAAGAATGAAATAAAATAATGTCGTGGTCGACAACACTTGGATTGTTCCATATTCGCCACTTCTTTCCAAATTATTTAAGGCGCATTGCAAGGTAGAGTATTGCAATTCAGTAAAGTCCATCAAATACATCTGCAAATATGTTACAAAAGGCAGTAATATGGCGGTTTTCGCCGTTCAAGCTTCAAATACCATCGATGAAATCACGCAGTATCAAGTTGGTCGACATGTGAGCCGCAATGAGGCGATTTGGCGTATATTCTTATTCCCCATTCATGAACGTTATCCTACTTTTGTACATTTGGCGGTGCATCTAGAGAATGGTCAACTATTTTATTTCAACAAATCAAATTACGCTTAACGTGCTGAAACACCTCCAGCGACAACATTGACAATTTTATTTTCCATTTGCCAAACCAATCAATTTGCACGAACGTTGCTCTACTATGAAATGCCACGTTATTATACTTAGAACCCTTCAAAAAAGAAATTTCAACTTCGGAAGCAAGGCAATGCGGTTCCTGATCATCCAAATGTGCTGCTTTTGGTCGCATTTACACAGTTAACCCGATGAATCACGAATGCTTCTACTTGCACTTGTTGCTGGTGAATGTTGTGGGGCGACATCATCTAAATCACTTCGAACTGTTAATGGTGTAGTGTGTCCAAATTTTCGAGCTGCATGTCAACAGCTCCATTTGCTTGAAAATGATACTCATTGGGACATGACAATCGCTGAAGCAATTGTTTCTCGTGAACTGTGGGACAAGTAGAAGGATGAAATGTGAGAAGACATTTTACATCGAATTCGTATCAGTACAGGAAATCCCGATCTCGAGCTAAATGTGGAGATGTATAACCAAACTTTGCTTTTGATCGAATGCATGTGTTACCATATTAGCGGTACTTTGTTAGAAAATTTAGGAATACCAGCACCAAACTGTGGTATGAACAAATTATTGAATCGAGAATTGGAACGTGAACGTGAATACGATCGAGATGCATTAAACGATTCAGTTCGAACGAATGTACCACTGTTGAACCTCCAACAGAAAGAAGTGTACAATTCATTAATGAACGCAATTGATGATGGAAATGGTGGCTTATTTTTCCTCGCTGGGCCCGATGGAACTGGGAAGACCTTCCTCATGTCATTGATTTTGGCCATTGTTCGTGCGAGATCAGAAATTGCTATAGCAGTTGCTTCGTCTGGGATAACAGCCACGGTGCTAGAAGGCTATCGAACGGCTCATTCAGCGTTAAAATTGCCATTAAACCTTCAAACGACTGAAACACCCACATGCAACATTACGAAACACTCAGCAATGGCCAAAGTGTTGATAGCAAGCAAAATCATCATATAGGATGAATGCACAATGGCGCATAAACGCGAATTGTTTGCACACAATCGAACTAAGAAAGATTTACGCAATGACTCAAGATGTTTTGGAGGTACAATGATTCTACTGTCTGGCGATTTCCGGCAAACACTACGCTTTCCTAAAATCGTCGACTCTTTGGGGCTATGTGAAGATACTTCGGCTGACGACAAACATGCGAGCTGCATTGCTAAACGATCCATCCGCCGAAGATTTCTCCAAGTAATTGCTAAATATTGGTAATGGCCGTGTTCCTGTCAACGCGATCGGCTTGATTTCGTTTCTAACCAATTTTTGCAATTTCATCTCAACGAAAGACGAGCTCATAAACAAAGTGTTCCCGAATATCACAGTTAATCAACTGAATTCCTTCAAATCTATCGACACTGTAGTAAATTCATTGGAAATGTCTGGCTTGCCATTTTACAACTTAAATTTGGGTCAGTAGCCATCATGTTTCGAAATCTGAACCAACCAAAACTATGTAACACAACTCATTTAGTGGTGACAAATCTCATGGCTAATGTGATTCACGCAACGATACTCAAAGGAAAGTTCAAAGGTGAGAATGTTGTTTGTACTCGCACCTAACAACAAAACCAACAATGTCATATATCACAAGTTGCTTCAATAAATACAAAAACTGAATTGAATTCATCTAACATTTATTTATTCTGAGGCGGTAAATTAAACTTCTGATTTTACATTTTTGTATTGCTTTTAATAAGCTTAGATTTATTTAGTAGAAGCAGAGAATATATATACTAAGAAGGCGCATCTCATACAAACGGCATGCTAAATTGAAATGACAAAATCAGGCAGCGGCGGGCAGCGTGTGTTAGAAGTCAAACTGCTATAATGCCGTCTGTCGGAAAATATTTTCTGCTCTATGTGTTTGTTTTTTTTTTCTTTGCTATGCATGTGCTGCTCGCACTCATGATTACATGACAATTGCTTGTCTTTATTTTGATTTCGGTTTTTATTTTTTTGTATATGCGCTTTTGATCAGATTTCAAATGATATTGTTTCCCTTTCTGCCTATTCATATGCTGCTCGCACTAATACCTAGTGTGAAATTTGTCTATTTTAGGGTAGATTATTGATATTTGAATGAATGAATGGTTAAATATTAAAGACATTTTTTATGCGCATTTTTGCATTATTTAATATATAATTAATTTCTAACAATTGCGCATGTTTCTATTATTGCACTATATTTTTTAATTACAAATTAATAATTATTAATCAATTGGAAATTAATACAAATTATGTAAAAATTGTTACATTTCCATATTTATCCATTCATATTGATTTTATTAAATGCATTATTATTGAATTTATTAAATGCAGACACCTGTCAAAAATCAAAATAAATAGTCCACCAATATTGATATTTGGCGTAACCGGCTTAAATTGTCTTCATTTAATATTTTGCGCATTCCACTACAATCTGAACGAACTGGTGTTTCGATTGATCTCCAGTTCAATTGAATGCGTGTCAAATTTTTGTTCCGAATGAACTGAATAATTGCATCATACATATTTAAATAAATATATTTTGCACACACTTATTTTTACAAATAATGCATAATTAGCGCAAAATATTCTAATTGGCTTTGACTTTTTTCATTCACATAGTCAAAGTGCTAAGAAGCAGCTTTGAGAATTTTAATGCCTGTAATAGCGAAGAAGAAGAGCCAATATTTCATAAAAAGCGAGAAAAATGAACTACAGTCGAAACTTGATAATCGGACTACTTGCTGATCCGAAAATACAGTAATTTTCATGCATTGGCTACTCTGTAATTCAAATAAATTGCAATTCTTTAATCCGAATTGCATGTTCTACTTATGTCTTCAGTGGATTTATATCGTTTTAACGAAAATACTTATATGTTTATATATAACTTATATATTAATTATTATTTTTTTATTGACCCTTGTGATTTTCTTTAATAAAGTTGCATATATTAAAACAATTCAGAAATCCTGAATATTGGATAGTCTTAATTATGCCTGTAATCATTCTTCGGATTATAGAGTTTCGACTGTAGCTTCACAAATGAAACTTCTAAAAAATGTCAATCGCCACAAAAATGCTTTGTATATGAAGACAATCACCACACACATACACAAACATGACAACTACCGAAAAAGAAACAAGCGCAACAACAAATATGCGCAATCGGCTAGCCCAACAACTACAATCAAAAAAACGCTGTGTATATGAAGACCATCATTACATACACATGCAACTACCACCGAAAAAAATGTATGCCACCTTACGATAAAGTCCGGGTCCCATGCCATCTTACGGCAGGGTCCTGGCGACAGGACCCAGGTGGAAACGTTTTCAACGGGGTCATGCATCTTCTTATTATACATATTCTCTGGTAATGTTATTTGAACGATTTTATGCAACTCATGCTTTTTTCAGAGTTGCTTATTTTAACGTCGCTTTTCCCAGAGTCGCTTTGGGGAACTTTAGCGCCACCAAGCGGTTTATTTGCTAACTAAAAACATATACAAAATTTAAATTGAAAACTTGAAAGGCTGGGTTATAGTCGGGCGAACCGGCTATAGAAAACCCAGTACCCAATTCAAAACTGAATATTTTTTTTGTTGCTTCAATATTTTGTATTCATTATGTACGGATATCTCCAGAATACCCATTTTTTATTTTAAGTAAAAGCAATTTTTCGGCTGATCGTTCCTTTGGCAGCTGTATGTTATAGTGAGCCGATTTTATCATATTCATGAATAAGATTGGATATTACTTAAGATTATCAAATCCAAAATTTGGTAACGATATCGTAATAAACAAAAAAGTTTTTCTAAGTAAATATTGTTTTTCGGCCGATCGTTCCTATGGCAGCTATATGATATAGTAAACCGATATGGATAATAATTAGATATGTGATTGGAAATTAGATAGAACGATCAAATCCAAATTGGAAACGATATCTTAAAAAACAAAAGGGTTTTGGTTAGGAAATGTGGTTTTTTCGGCCGATCGTTCCAATGGCAGCTATAAGTTATAGGTTGATAATCGAAAAAAAAAAATTCGTTATGCCTGTGGATTACAAAAGTCTAAGTGCCGAATTTGGTGATTGTAGATCTAACCGCTTCCGAGATCCGTGTGCTCATACGGATAGACGGACATGGCTAGATCAACTCGCTTTTCGATAGTGATCAAAAATATATGTACTTTGTGGTGTCTGCCACGCTTCCTTCTGCCTGTTACATACATTTGGACAACTTTAATATACCCTTTACCATTTTCTTTGGTACGGGGTAAAATAATTACTAAATTACAAAATAATAAGTAATACAAGAAACTAAAATAACACCATTAAACTACCGTTCTTCATTAAACCAAAGTGTTAAGAGACATTTCAGAAAGTTAGAAGAGGCATCATTAATGAGATGATAGTTAGAACCATAGGTTGAGCACATATCATAAAAGGAATTTTGCAGAAAGAAAAATGATCGTGCAGTGTTTAGTCTAATCTATACTAATTATATAAAATTAAACACGAAAATTTTCTAACGCTTTCAAACAAAATATACTGAACCGATTTTAATAATCATTTTTTTTTTTAAATCACATTTGTGATTATAAGTTAATAATTATTATTGAATTAAAAATAATACAAATTATGTTAAAATTCCTTAAATTGCCATATTCATTAATTCATATTGCTCAATTTATTAAATGCAGACATTTGTCAAAAATCGAAGTAAATAGTCCACCAATATTCATATTTGGCGTAGCCGGCTTAAATTGTTTTCATTTAAACGAACTGGAGACTCGATTGATTGCCAATTCAATTGAATGCATGCCAAATTTTTGTTCCGCATTTTTTTTTTATATAATTCATTTATTTTTAAATCACATTTGTGATTATAAGTTAATAATTATTATTGAATTAAAAATAATACAAATTATGTTAAAATTCCTTAAATTGCCATATTCATTAATTCATATTGCTCAATTTATTAAATGCAGACATTTGTCAAAAATCGAAGTAAATAGTCCACCAATATTCATATTTGGCGTAGCCGGCTTAAATTGTTTTCATTT
>JBAMBQ010002959.1:0-30722 GCA_037044495.1 Stegana nigrithorax | reverse complement strand
ACAACAACAACAGCAGCCCCTGAGACAACAACAACGGCCGCACCTGAGACAACAACAACAGCAGCTCCTGAGACGACAACAACAGCAGCTCCTGAAACTACAACAACAGCAGCACCTGAAACTACAACAACAGCAGCACCTGAGACAACAACAACATGGGCGCCAGAGACAACAACAACAGCAGCTCCTGAAACTACAACAACAGCAGCTCCTGAGACAACAACAACAGCAGCACCTGAAACTACAACAACCGCAGCACCTGAGACGACAACACCTGAGACTACAACAACTGGTTCAACTGTTTCTAGTACAACTGCTGAACCACCATGTCCTACTACAAAGGGTAAACAAATCAATTAATTTTCTCATCAATATTATCTTCTAACATTCTCTTATTTTTTTGAAGTCCTACAATAAACTTAAACACTACATATATTACAGATTTTATTACACATAATGGTAAAAGACACTGTCCCACATTTGAACACGAAATACACTCACAAGAACATGAAATAGATTTTATGATAAAGGGAACTGATATAGATCTTGACCAATATTTTGATGACAATCTTCGAAAGATCCACGATCATGATGATTATGATTCTGATGATGATGGCGATGACAATGACAATCACAGTGATAATCACAATGACAAGGACAATGATAATGACGACGATGATGATCACGGTTTCGATGACAATAACAATCGCAATGAAAACGATAATGACAATGACAATGACAATCACAGTGATAATGACATTGACAAGGACAAGGGCAATGACATTGGCAAGGAGAATGACAGTGACAATGATCATGGCAATGATGATGATGACGATGAAGATGACGATAACGATCAAGTTGACAATGACAATGACGAAGATAATGACAGTAACAATCCCAATGAAAATCACAGTGATAATGGCAATGGCAATGACAACAAGAAAAACAAGGACAATGACATTGGTGAGGACAATAACAATGACAATGATCATGGCAATGATGATCACGACGATGTAGATGATGATCACGATTTCGATGATGATGTCAAAGACAAGGATAATGACAAGGACAATGATGATGATAATGACGATGACGACGATGAAGAGGACGATAACGATCAAGTTGACAATGACAATGGCGAAGTTAATGACAGTGACAGTCCCAATGACAATCACAGTGATAATGACAATGGCAATGACAACAAGAAAAATAAGGACAATGACATTGGCGAGGACAATAACAATGACAATGATCATGGCAATGATGATGACGACGATGAATATGATAATAACGATTACGATGATGATGACAAGAACAAGGACAATGACAATGACAATGACAAGGACAATGATGATGATGATGACAATGACGATGACGACGATGAAGATGACGATAACGATCACATTGACAATGACAATGACGATCACAATGACAATCACAGTGATGATGTCAATGACGATGACAATGATAAAGACAAGAACAATGTCAAGGACAATGAAAAGGTCAATGTCAAGGACAATAAAAAGGACACTGACAAATACAATGACAAGGACAATAACAAAAATGTTTATGACAAAGAAATTGACAAAGCCCATGACAATACCAATACCAATACCAATGGCAATGACAACAAGAAAAACAAGGACAATGACATTGACAAGGACAAGGGCAATGACATTGGCAAGGACAGTAACAATGACAATGATCATGGAAATGATGATCACGACGATGTAGATGATGATCACGATTTCAATGATAATGTCAAGGACAACGATAATGACAAGGACAATGATGATAACAATGACGATGACGACGATGAAGAGGACGATAACGATCAAGTTGACAATGACAATGGCGAAGTTAATGACAGTGACAGTCCCAATGACAATCACAGTGATAATGACAATGGCAATGACAGCAAGAAAAACAAGGACAATGGCATGGGCGAGGACAATATCAATGACAATGACTATGGCAATGATAATGTCGACGATGAATATGATAATAACGATCACGATGATGATGACAAGAACAAGGACAATGACAATGACAATGATGATGATGATGACAATAACGATGACGACGATGAAGATGACGATAACGATCACATTGACAATGACAATGACGATGATAATGACAATGACAATCACAATGACAATCACAGTGATATTGTCAATGACGATGACAGAGTTAATGACAATGACAAGGACAATGACAAGAACAATGTCAAGGATAATAAAAAGGACACTGTCAAACACAATGACATGGACAACAACAATGATGATGATGATGATGACGACAAAGAAATTGACAAAGACCATAACAATACCAATACCAATGCCGATGGCAATGACAATAACGAAAACAAGGACAATGACAATAACAATGATGGCGATGATGATGAAGAAGATGAAAATGATGATGATAATGATGATGAGGATGATGATGAAGATGACGATGAAAATGACAAAGGCAATGACAATACCAATACCAATGCCAATGGTAATGACAACAATAAAAACAAGGACAATGACAATAACAATGATGACGATGATGATGAAGATGAAGATGAAATTGATGATGAGGATGCTGATGATCAAAATATTAAATCAAATGAGCTTGAAATTCAAGAAGAAAAGAACATGCCTGCGGTTATTAACATCGGCGGCATAAATATGCTTGTTGGGTCTGAGGAATATGGGGAGAGTTATGAAGATGATTCCTTAGACCCAGAAGATATATTTCATGTTTACAGTCGATCCCTTGTACACGAAGACAAAAGTTTAAATAAGACACATACACAAAATTTACAAACACTCGAATCACAAAATTCAACATCTGTAGAAATGAAAACCAGCGCCACACCTACATTTTATTCGTTGAAACAACATTTCGATAAGGAGATTTCTGAAGATAATAATAGAGATGTGTCTTCAACTGAATCTAAAGTCAAAAATTCAAGTCAATATGCACTTGATTTAAAACAACCTATGGAAGAACAAAGTAGTGAATTATCAACTTCATATACGGAGTTGCCAACTAACTCTTCAACCACTTCTACAACAACAACAACAACAACTACTACTACTACTATTAAAACAACAGTAGCACCACCAACTGTTGAACCTGTAGAGTATATTGAAGACGATCTTGAATATGAGGATTACGAGGAACACAATGAAATTCTGCATGATATATATAAACATGATATTGACAGTTATTTCGACTATTTACCAAATACTTACAGAACAGAAGAGTTGGTAGCCACAAATAAAACACAAACAGATATTCCAATTCCAGCATTACTCATACAATATAATGAAAGCACACAAAGTTACCAGGATACACACAATAATTCATCATTACAATTAATGAATAATACTCAAACAGTAAACACACGGCTGAAGAATAGTACATGCACCACAGTACAACCCCCACCTGCCACAATACAAAAACCTAATGAATGCTATAATAAAACAACAACTCAAAATTTTAACTATACGATGCATGCGAATGCGTGGGCGCAAATAGCCCCATACTCAGTACACACAATTCACATCAATAATAAAACAAACTTAACCCCAGTGATTAATATTAATTCTTCAATAGCGCCAAAGCCACCCTGCAAGAGTGACGATGTGCCTAAAGTGATAATGAGAATCTCCGAACCAGTAGACCTGCACATAATATACTGTCCGAGACCATGTGACCAAAAGCATGAGCACATATACGGTAATGCATGAAGAACCCTTTAAAATAAAGAATTTATTTTTAATATTTTTTTTTTTACTTATCTTATCCCTTCTCAGATCCCAAGCACAGCGAAAATATGGGAAATCACGAACCACACAAGCACTCTGTTGACATCTCATGGCTACCACATTCTCCGAGTGATACTTTAGGATTGGAAACCCTACCAACAAAATAAAATATATTAACTAATTTTAGCAAACATATATATATAAATTACCCACTATTAGAACATAACAAATTTAGCACAATTCTAGCTCAATTTATATAATATACAAACACAGTTATACACCGAAAAAATGGCTATTTTTATTAAAAGGCACCTGTAGGATAATCAGTTTACATTTACAGCGAATCGATGATCACTTTTATAGTAATCGATTATGAAGAATTTCTTTGCTTGTTTTTTTTTTTTCTTTCAAAGAAAAAGAAACAAATGTATAATAAATTGCAAGTCATTTAAAAAATTTAACTTGTTAATTTTATAAAGTGATTACTATTAAAATGAATATTAAGGTATGAAGCAAACATCAAGTTTATATTAGAACACCAAAAATACGGTACATTAAGGTTGTTATGAATTCTGCTGAAAGTACTACGTGATGAAAAGTTCAGGTAGAATTTGACAAAATAAATATGTTTTTGTACTGTTATTTTTTGCTTTTTGTTATTCGTTTACAGATGGCACAGAAAACGTGTAGAAAACCCTTATCTATCCTAATGCCAGTTTTAATTGCTGTTATCGACATTCATCAACAAGTGTTTTTTTTTACGAATTCTATTCTATTTTCGATAACCAATTACGTTTATTTCCAAGAATACTAAAATACATAAATATTGTTGTTAAACAAAAAAATTATGCTGAAGCAAACTAAAGCTAAATAAAAAAAACGTTTATTTAAGCAGCATAGTAAAAAATTGTGCATTTTCAAATCCACACAAAATCGCGACAAAGGCAAAAAAAAAAGATGCAACCGCACAATATTTTGCTTAGGTAAATGTAACAGAAAGAGAGGGAACAATAACACATAGAACAAATGAGAAATAATGCTTGCGCTACTCCCTCACAAATCAATTTCGTTCTTCTCATTCATTCTCATACTTTCTGCCGGCGCAAACGAAACTGAATTTCTATAGCAACAAAGCTTTGGGTAACATTCTGTAAATTTTGTACAACTTAAATACCGCCGTAGCTGCAACAAAATATCATGCGGGATAATACACTTTTTTATTAACTGTATATTTGTATAATACAAGCCAACATATTAAAGCCAATACTCGTTAGTGATTACTTTTCGCTTATAAACTAAATATGTAAACATATTTCGAACTTTATTAATAATGACATAATATACATAATAATACATATGTACTTTATACATATATATGCATGTATATGTACTTGAATTACTGACCAAAATTAAAATTGTAAACATAATTATAAACAAAAATAAATTGGTTTTCGAATGATTTACAAAAACGACTAGAGTAGCATATTAAATGAACTTGTGAGTGCATCATATTTGTCATTAAGAATTTCTATTTGCTGCTTTCTGATTTTGCATTAACATATTGGTGGGATCTTAGTAACGTACTAATACTAACATTTACTGCAAAATTTAAAATAAAAAAAAAAATAAGTTATGGAATGAATCGACATAATTGAGAAATAAATACACAAACTTTCAAATCTTAATCATCAAAAAATAAAATTTCTAAAATCCGCTTTTGCACGTTTTTTCTGCGTTCCTTGCACATCTTCAACAGCTCAGTTGTAACTAGTTCGCCAAGCAGATGTTCCGACGATCGATGCGGCAGCGGCAAAGGACTCTGTGGCGTTTGGAATTTATTGAAATTCTGCTGTTGTGATGTGGAAGCTTGTGGCAGTTGCTGGTACAGTTGGAATAGAAAATCCGCATTCGGTGGAAATATATTCTGCTGCTGCTGTTGCTGTTGGCTACTACTGCTGTTGCTATTTGTATTATTGTTATTGTTGTTGCTACTGGCATTTGAATTGCGCTGCATGCTTAGGGAATTATTAAAATGATTGTCTTGTTGCTGCAATGGCTGTGATTGCATTATCCTTGCGTTGTTATCATCTGAATCGTCGTCGGTGTCATCGATGAAACCACTGTTGTTGTTGCTCATGCTCGACATGGCTCCGTTACTGCTATTATGTGGATGGATGCTGCCGTTTGTATTGCAGTTTATGTGTACACGCGGCTTTTTCATGTGAAAGTTACTACTTGTGGACGAATCAAGATCATCGTTGTTGCCCTCACTAAAGCTATGTGTAGGTAACTGATGGTTACTGATAGTGTTAGCAGATACAGCCGTGTTGGATGAGTGCGGTAGCGGTTGGTGTGATGTCATAGTTGTTGGATTTGTAGTGTTGCCATTATTTATTTCCGCAGCAGCAAGTGGCGATGACAGTGGCGATTTCATTGACGATGAAGATGAGGTAATGCCACCAGTGCTGGCGCCGCTATGCTGTGCTAGACCAACACTACTGGTTGCAGCATTCTCCCGAAATTGTTCCGTGAAACCCTGTGATGAATCGGCCATAACCGCTGCAACGGCTGCTGCCTGCTGGTGTTGTATTTGACTTTGCGAGAGCAACTGCTGGGAAGCAACAGCTGCTGCAAAATCACGAAATACTTGATCGGCTTCAATCTTCACTTGTCCGTTGACGCTTTCCAGCGCAGCCGCTGCCGCTGTGCTTAACGCATTCATCGCCTGCTGTGGATCTTGTTGGTGTTGATAATGATGGTGGCCGGATGAATTTCCAAAATGTGACATATTTTTTATCGAACTATTCGATTTGGAATCCATATTATATTCCCCGAAATTGGAGGAACTGTTAGCCGAATGTGGTGACGTCAAGAAGTTTGTAACATTTCGATAAGATTTCCGTGGCTGTATATGCTGATCGAGAAATTTCATTTTCTCCAGATACGGTCGCGACAGATGCTCATAAACTGGAGGGTCACCCTGCTTGCGCTGCGATACGTAACGCTCACGCAAATATTTCCACCGTTTCTTGCAAGTCTCCACTGTAATGATAACAAAAATGAATACCTGCGCATAGTGTTTACCATATGGACTAACCATCTGTGTGCAACTTCATAGCTATCACTTGCCAGGCTTCATCCTTTGTCTCGTATTTACCGCCGCCGGCGCTGTTGCTGTTTAAATAGTATTTCTGCCGGTTGTAAATTACACCATGCAGGGCAACCTCATCAATAAGTTGCTCATCCATCATTTTACCAAAATCTGTTAACCACTTTCCAAAACAATTATCCGCGTGCGTACTCAGAAAATCTTCGCTGTTAATAGACGTTCCACTTGCTTAATTAATTTAATTAGCAGCACTCTAAGCGCACACATTTGGCTTTACACAAATTTTGTTCATAAACTTTTAATTGGTCATCCAAAGTGATTTCAAATTAAAGAACGTTTTAAGCCTTTAACTTAAACAATTGATTAATTTACATTATAAACACAATTACAATAAATTATTTTAGTAGTCTTAATTTCCATTTTAAGCCTCCATAAAACAACAAAACCTAATTTATTCAATGCGACAGTGCTGCCACACTGTTTGTAAATTCTAAGCAGTTAATACGCCGGTCTTGAGGTAGACCTTACACGACGTAACAAGTTATTCTACTATATAGTCGTTTTATCACACAACTTGCTTGCACACGACTCTATATATTTGTTATTATTTAGTCAAAAACAATATCAAACAATTGTCAAACTTTTAACAACAAATAAGTTTTGCATTGTCAACAAAAACCTGCTAAGCAACTTGACTGTTTTGAAAACCATCATTCACGCTATAGGCACAACAGCATAGTCTGTGAACCCCTTGACAGCAAGTTAGCTTACGGCAGCCCTGTTCTTTGTTGCGAGTGCTTTAATACTTTAAATTCTAAACAAATTCCGTTGCGGCAGGTACACTAACTTTGAAAAGCCACGCACGCCTAAAGATTATTTAAAATATAATAAAATTTCTTTAAAATAAAGAAATTCAGTGTAAACAACAAAATGCACTCTGTAATACGCAATTGTGCTAACGCTTTCGTGCATAACATCAAAGCTGGTAACAGCGCCACTCTTTGCCGACAAATCTCAATAAGCAATTGTGTACAATATGCGGAGCAGTTGGACAAGATTGGTGGCCTCCCGGCAGAACTTGTTAATGAACAGAAAATGAAGAAAACACGAAGGTATGTTCAGAAAAATTCGTTTGTGTTTGACGAATAGCAATAGAAATAGGGGGCTACGATGATTTCTTTTATCAAATATGCTACAGCATCCACATATCATTTATTTTTCTTTATTAACTACGCATATAAAGGAAGTCAGTTTTAGATTTACATAAAAATGTATACAAGTGAAAAATAAGTCAGATAAACTCTACAAAAACATTTCTAAGCGGTGTATCAAATCGTTCGTTTTTGTTTTTTTTTTATCGGTTTGTAGTGTCTATCTAATCTGCTGTAGCTAACAGTTGAAATGAACTGTCTCTGTGCTTTAACATTCAAATGCGCCGCGACTGAATATACCTAAGCAGTTGTTGTTGCCTAAAGAAATTCTTTGCCCAATGGGCAAACATATAATTTTTAATTGTTGAACTTGGCATTATGGCGAATGTTTTATTTCAATTAGCATGTTTATTTGTTTAGGCCATAAAAACACTTAACTCAGTCACAACTTTGGAATTTTGCATATCAGAGTATCAGTGACCGCTGTTGTAAAATAAGTAAAATATTAATAGGTGGGGTCTTTGTGCCATTGCGTTCTGTTTAAATATAAACACTTAGAAGTGGATCTAAAGTCCATGGGAAATAATTCAACTAATTGCTGCATATTTTTTTACAATTGTTTGGTAGTGTGAAATCTTTATGGAATGAAGATTGTTAGTTTTTGTTTTTGACTGGTACTCAATTGAAATGCTAAATTATAAGTGCTTTTTATTATTATTTTTTTATGGTGAAACCATTGCAAATATGTTGAATAAAATATGCATTTATTAGCCTCAATTAAATTGCATAAAATTTTAACTCTATAGTTTGTATAATTATAATTTTGTCTACATATTACTACAACAATATTTCTATAAAAAATCAAGACATTTTATAAATTTTAAGCGTATTCTGATTGAATACAAGATAGAAAATTTTAATTAAGCCATAGACACCATAGACAGACCTAGGAAATTGCAAATGGCCCACATGAGTTTTCCCTTCAAATTGCTGGCACTTGAACACGACTGCTTGATGTTATCTTCTGATCTTCTGGAATCGCTTAAGTAATTGCATTTGCCATAATAGCATGCTAGGCTTTGATTCCTCCATTCCATATCGTGCTGTTCGCATTCATGATCTTCACGACAGTAGGAGCCAACAACCGGCCGCGGTATACACAATTTTACTGGCGCCCCTGCATCAACGGGCAACAAATGCTTGGCATGCTTACGGTCCGCTAAATAGTGCAGCTTGCTACAGGCGCACACTTTGTTGCGGCATACAGCGCCGGCGCCTAGAAACAGCTGGCACTGAGCATTGTTGGCACAGGTCTCGCCGAAATGTGCGCCGCTCAGGCAACTGTTGTCGTTGTCAGCAAGCACATGCCTTTCGGAGCACGAGCACATGCCCAACTGGACAAGGCAAACGCTGCGGGTGAAAATGTTGCAGTCAGCATTACTCGCACATGCTGAATCTTGTATCGGCCAACATTTTCCGTTGTATGCTTTGTAGCCCGGCTTGCAGGTGCATTGCTTGCTGACGATATGGCAATGGGAGAACGGATTGCCATTCAACTGTTGGCACTGACTGTGCAATTGACAATTGTTGTCCAAAGGCACTGACACTGGTTCGCAGCTGCTGCGATCAACGCTGGGCATATAATACTTCTCACAGTAGCAAATATCCTCATCGATGTTGCACACGGCATTTAACTGTGGGCAAGGGCATGGTCCACCAATTGTGCTGTTTAGCTGGTTTTCGTGCAATTCTGCACTGCTGACTACATAAACGAGGCCCAGTAGCAATGGCACGCCAATAATTACATGATTCCAGAGGTGAGCCAATTGTCGGCCACAATGCATTTTAATATAATATGTACTTTAACACAAAATGCACAAAACGAATTTTGCTTTTTACAATTTTTATGCAATTCAAACTAAAAACTGTCTGCTCGCGCGCTATTTTCTTGTCAACTGTTCTAGTCAATCTAATTTTCGATTTACTGTTTAGTTTAAGAGGAAAGGCAATAATTGTAAATGTAATATGCTACAGCGAATCTTAGATTAAAATGCAAATGAATCAACTTTATATTATTTTTATATTAGGGTTTTTCCTTTAGGTGCCTGATTAAATTGCATATGATAACATCGTGATCTGCATTGCATACATTTCTAAAAGATTATAATTTGTTTTTTTTTTTTTTTTTGCATTTTTCAGAACCTTATCGACAGTCCAAAATCACTCAGTACCGCTGGCAGCGCGCGTTACTGTGTCCAAAGATGAAAGTCGTGACTTCATGTCCGTATTTCCAGGTTTGTTTGTTTACTTTTTCTTTTACGACAATTGCTTGTTTTTTGTTTCGAGAAATTTCAAGCGCTGCTGACCGAAACACAAAAGAAAAATTATCAATTGTCAAACATAAAGCACAATGTGCTAAATAGCTGCATACATTTGTTTGTCGCATTTCTATTATATATATATATCTGTTCTAAATTCTATTGCTTTAGATCTGGTGCGGGATTTGACGACTTGTGCGAACAAATACAATAGCAGTGACGCAGCTAAGTGGTTCGCAAAGGCGCTGCAGTACAATGTGCCGTTGGGCAAAAAGAATCGCGGCTTGTTGACCGTACTGACCTACAAAAATCTGACTAAACCGGAAGATCAAACACCCGAGAACATTAGACTGGCACAGTATTTAGGCTGGTGTGTGGAAATGGTTCGCGATTAAGCTTTAGCATTGCACATTTTCAAATGATAACTTTTTGTTGTTTTTTTTTTTTGTTTCGGTAACGACAGCTACAATGTTTCTTCATCATTGCTGATGACATTATGGACAACAGTCTAACACGACGCGGGCAGCCATGTTGGCATAAGATCGAAGATGTTGGCCTAACTGCAATCAATGACTCGCTGATGATAAATAGTGCAATTTTTATGATTTTGAAGCAACACTTCAAACACTTGGACTGCTATGTAGATTTACTTGAGCTATTCCACGAGATAACATTCATCACCACTTGCGGACAATCATTGGACATGCTAAACTCAAATAAGAATGTAAATCAGTTCACAATGGAGAACTATAAATCCATTGTGGCCAATAAGACTGCATACTACACATTCTATTTACCTTTTGCATTGGCAATGCATTTAGCCGGGTGAGTCTTCATATTAATTTAATTTCCTTTTTTGTATTGATTAATTAATGTATATTTATTAAATACTTGTAGCTTAAAAGATGCTGAAATATTCCGCCAATCAAAAATTATATTGCTCGAAATGGGTCACTTCTTTCAAGTGCAAGATGATTTCCTTGATTGCTTTGGCAATCCAGAAGAAACTGGCAAAATTGGCACCGACATACAGGACAACAAGTGTTCCTGGTTGGCTGTTGTGGCCATGCAGCGCGCAAATGCTACACAAAAACAAATCATGACCGACTGTTACGGACAGAATGGTATGTATCGAAAATTAAAATACGTCAGAATTATATGCTTATAGAATATAACAAATTTTATTAGATCCTGATAAAATCGCGCGCGTCAAGGAACTCTACAAAGAACTATCACTGCCAAGCACATACGCCACATATGAAGAGGAATCTTATAACATGATTAAAACACATATACAACAAACGTCGCGTGGTGTGCCACATCAAATATTTTTACAAATTTTAAATAAGATCTATCAACGCAACTCGTAAATCGCAATCGAAATTTTTCAAGTCTGCATTTTTCATAAATTTATGTTGGCGGCATTACTTATATAAAGTTTTATAGTTATACAATATTTTTTGTTAAAAATTCTGAATAAAGACTAACGACGAGTGTGCCAATTTGGCAACGATCACTTGAAAACGAAAATGAATGTGGCTTTGACGTCGATCGTTAATCATCTGTAAAATCAAATGGTGCAAATTGTGTGCGAAACTTTTGTACTAGAGATTCTTCTTCCTCTTTGTCCAGCAGACAATCCTTCCAATTAACTTTCTCATCGCAATTCAGCAAATTTTCAGAGCAGAACACATCACTAAATAGTCAAAAGTTAGGCAAAAACTTTAACGAAAGAAGCGCCTGTTACAAAACTCACCGTGCGAAATGCAGTGGAAACATTTTCATTTGCCGCGTGATTAATGTGGTGTCATCTGGCAACTCGGCAACAAAATATGGACCTTGCTGTGGCAGCATTTGACTGGAGGTTAGCGGCGGCAATGTTTCGAATTGTAAATTGAACTCTTCAGCTTTATCCTGAATAAATCAACAATATTATTTTATAGTATAAATATAGATCAAATGTAGCTAACCTCAAAGCTATGATTTATCTTCCAAGCATAGCCTTCATCTATGCCAAGTGCGTTGATTTGCATATGTGACGTTTTATAATGGCGCTCTGTAAAGCAGACTACTTGCCCCTGCGACTTGTAAAACTTCCGCAAAGCCGCTTTGAACTTGTCCAGTTCCTGCCAATCCTCGTCGCTGAGCAAAGCAGTTGAGGATATGTGCGTTGTGGACATAATAAGCACATGATTATCACTTATGGGGCCTTTGGCGAGTGCCAGATAAAAGTTTTCACCAATGCTAATAATCAAATGCTTTTCAATATCCGGTGATGAAAGACAAAACCAACATTTTTCTGCAAAACATTTAACGGTGAGAAATCGTTAAAAAATATTGTTAACCATAACTTACCTTGATCAATGTGCAAAATTTTTTGACGCCTTCGATGCCGATCACCTTCACCACTGTGACGCTTGCGTGAATGCATGTCGTAGAAATATTGACGACTTTCACTGCTCTCATTTTTTAAGGCAAAGTCACCCAGTTCCAAACCAAGGTAGGGACATTTGACTTCGTTGGTTGTCGCCTGAACTAAATCCAAAACGCGTGTCTTTTCCACCGGTGCCAAAGAGGCGGCATATATATACTTTGCCTTGTCAGCATTGCCAACTTCCGCTAATGCTATAAAACGCGTGGCCAGCGCTAGTCGTGTGACCTCATCGCCCGGCGTGCGAAAGGGTGGCGGCTCATGATGTTTGCCCAACAGTGCGCAGAAATGATAACGTGGCTTGATTTCGCGACAGAGAAATGATATGAATTTCGATGTGGTTGCCTGCAGTCAAATGCGCAAAAGAAAGTCAATTATTTAAATTAATTTAAATCTTTAAAAGATTCGCCATTACGCACATTTTGTTCATCTACACATTGCAACATGCCATAGGGCCATTGCGAGGTCAGCAGTATGTCAACACCTTTGTATTCGCTGGCAGTGTTCTTGTTTGCTAAGCACATATTACGCACAGCAATGACATCGTCCTTGCTGAAGCAATACTCATTACTTTTATCCGTACTCTCCATGCCGCTCAGGTAGGCAATCTTGACGCCAGAACTTAGCGTATATAGACCACGCTTACCTTTTAAACTATATGTTTAAATGTTAACACAAATAGCAAATTAAGCACTCATACACACCTAAATAGCTTAAGTTACTGCATATTTCACCATCCACAATATTCTCGTAATATTTCGCATGTTCCGAGCTATTTGGTCCCAAAATATATGTGGGAACCGGTACTAAAAATTTCCAAGCATTAGAATTCAAAACAATTTGTTGAATTTCTCACATAGAACTTACTATGCTTAAACCCATTTTTGTACGCTATTAATTCATCATTTTGTTCCTCACTGCCGAAGAAATCACCAACGCATAACAAAATCTCAAAAGGACCCGATTTTTTGTTTATAGTTTCAACACGCTGGAAGATCTGCTTAAAATGGCCTTTAACATCGCCGGCAACCAAACTATAATAAAAAAAAAAAGAGAACAATATATGCCTGCTACTATATTACTTTAGACACAACAGCGTAACGTACATTTTTATTTTGGCTTCCATTTTTGCGTGCAAACCGTTCAAGTTTATTTTAACTAAGCGCAACGAAAATATTAAAAAAAAAAACAAACGCGAAACAAGCGCAGCAGTCAAGTTAGCTGTGAATGACTAACTGTAAGAAGCAGCACTTGTAAACGTACAAACTACATACCAGTCATGGGCGTCTGCAAGGGGTCTACTGTTACATATAACGTATAACGACATGAAACACAGCGTTCATATTACCTAACTATAATATATTCCATTGCTAGCCAAACCGCACTAACAAGCAGCTCTAGCCCCATTCCCAGTCAGTTTTAGTTATGTAAACTATGTCTAATTTAGTAACAATAATTATATTCCATTAAATCAACAGTAATTAAAACGAGTTAGTTACTTCGCTTATTTCCCCAAGAATTAATAAGAGTTTCCTATATGCATTTTAATTCAATGTTTAATAAATAATAACATTATATATAGAGATATTTAGTAATGAATGATTTAGCAAAATTTGAAGGTGCGCACCCTACATGGCTTGCACCAACATTAATAAATCTTCCTTAAGATAATTGGAATCTGAGGCGGTGCCTGCTGGTATGCCGGGTACGGTGAAAAGCAACACAATATTTGGAATGAGTCTATAAGAGCAAAAAAAGTAAATGAGTTGTTATGCAAAATACGCATTGCATCCACAATATAAGATCACCGGACCTGCAGTCATACAAGGTTTTATCCATATCTTCATCGGTAAATTTGCCTCCACCAGTGGCAACTAAATTGAATTCCAAACGTTCATCCATTAGGCAGGCTTGTACAAATTCAAAAACATCACCAATCTTTTCGTACACATTAAATGTGCCCTGGAGGAGAAGAGGAAGAAGGAAGACAACGATTTAATTTAAGTCTACATTAAATATTCATAAACATTTTTTACCTGTATGTACAGCCCATTTGGAAATTTTACACGTATCAAAGAATACCGATATAGGCGTAAATTCCGTTGTTCTTCTCGTTCGCGCATTGCCTTTGTTTTCAATATCTGCGCACTTTCGATGGCCTCCGCACGCAGCTGTTGCTCGCGTTTGATTTCTTCCGGTGATACCCGATAGAAATCATCTGGGAGTACGACACGCTTTGCTTGGGACGGCAACAAAACTTTAATATTTCGATCTAATTCCAATTGGATGACTTCTGCTGCAGTGAGTGCTTCCAATAAGCTAGGCAAGTCGACTCCTTCTTCAACGTTCTCTGCAGACCATATTAAAAATGGTTCATTATCAAGTTGAACCTCAGAAAACCCAGCAGCAAACAAAAACTCCAGTGCACCGTCCACATAACGCACTTTTTCGCAAAAAATTCTGCAAACACAAAAGTTATTTACATTCAAAAATTAACATTTCGCAGAGCTAGAGCTACCTATTGGACATGCGTATTTTGCAGTACTTTTCCTCCTCTGGGTGTTTAATAATATTATCGAGATATTTCACTAATGTGGAGACACATTCTTCGATCTTTTCTTTTGGGTTACAGTTGTGTATAATCAGGCAAGCAGTCAACCCGCGGTCATTCTCAAGTTGTTGATAGAGAAACTCTTTTATTTTGACTTTCCATTCCTTTTTCGACAAAACTTCATCGCTTATAAGTGGACAGCGAAAGAAAACTCCCTGACAGGCCAAATTCTTATTTTCCACACTTTTTGTGGACGTCGTCAAAGAAGCTGAACTTGATCCTTCCAATTCCTCCTTTTGCTTACGTTCAGCTTCGAGTTCCTTTTTTGCACGAGCTTTAATCGCTAGTAGTGAAGTATTAAAGTCCTTCGAATCTTTTTTCTCAATGCGGGCAAGCGCAGCATTGGCAGCGGCACGAGCTTCTGAGCTGAGCTCGTTTCGTCGCGGTGCTACATAAGCTTCGTACTTGCTGCTGCGTTGTGATGTTGTTGCTTCCTGTTTGGGTGCATTTAGTGCACGACCTTCGCCCAAACTACTGCCACCCAGTTTTAACTGAACGAAAATGTAGATACATATAAATTTTATTTTTTTTTTTTTTAAATTATTTGGCACATCACTACCTTGAAAGCGGCCTCTTCTTTCTTTTTTGAAAAAAACTTTTTAATTTTAGACATATTGTCAATGTAAATAACTAGATGCGAGGTGAATGTTCCTTAGGCAATTTTAGTTTAGCCACAGACAACTTAAGCTCCTCAATTTCTTTTAGTGTACCTGCAATTTATTACATTATTGTTTAAATATATGTTTTTTTTTTATATTTTTCTCTTTGTATATTTACTAGGTTTGACAAATTTCTCCGTTATTACTTTGCCATAAACGTGCCAGGAGTAAGCAATCAGCACTCCAGTGCCCAACAGCAAAAACAGGAGCACTTTCAGCAATGTCGATTGCAAAGGAGTAAATGTTATTGGACTGCGAAAGTCGGCACCAAACTCGGACACGACAGCAGCAATACGATTCAGTTGAAGACCGTTGGTCGCATTTAGTAACTGATGATAGAAGTCGAAATTCATTTGCATATGCTACGAATGAGTTCCCAACGAAATTTATTTGTTGTCGCCCTTACTTTTTTATCTGTTTAATGCGTTTTACTTTAGTGTAACGTCAACTTAATATTTTTGCAAATGAAAATTATTAACCACAGCTGTTTTCTTACAACTGACTCATACGTTCTATGCTCATCTCACTCCAAGGGAACACTATTGTGATCTCTTTCGCCGATGTCGTTGCAATATTTCACGCGAACACACGACCACGAATTTTGCCGCCATTTTGCCAAAAGCCATCGAACCCAGATACCTTCGAAATTAACAAGAAGCAGCACATGGGCTTGTCAAAAATTAGGCATGTCGTTTCGATTTTATTGGATTCACTTATTAATATCTCTAAAGGATAGATAGGTGATAACGAGAGCTGGCAGCAGCTTTATATGTGACACATAATAAAACTCTTTTTCGCTGTTTTGATAGTTAACGGTCGTTGGCCATTTTTTTCAGAAGACGTCCGTTTGTTTATACGGACATGGCAGGATTGATGCTGATGAAGAATATATACATATTCATTTGCACAACTTTAAGGGTAAAAACTGATTTGGTTTATAGACAAGAACTATGGTAATGTAATATGGACAACATTTTGGAAGTTATTTTTTATATACTGCGGAGGGTTTCCACTATTGCCATAATTAGTTGAATGCTTAGCCACAAACAAAAATCTAACAAATGCGTAGCAACGCACTAGGATCATTTCTAGTGTTTTCAAGGTGTGCAATTCAACTTCGATGAGCTGTAAAGTTTAGAAATATCTAATGCAGTAAAGAAACCGAATCGCCAAAAGAAAGGACACCAAACCTAGCCAAGTCTAAGACGTAGAGACTCAAGGTCGCTGTTAATCACAAAGATAATCACACACAAACCTGTTTTAGAACGTGCGAAATATGCAAGAATTCTAACTATAACGAAGTCTGATATGAAATTAGTTCAATTAAGCTGCGAGCTATGAACCACGGACTGCTTAGTTTAGGTGTGCATACATTAATATTACAAACACACTCCATACATGCTGAAGTAGCAGAAGTTTAAAATTAAAAACCTCGCACCTCGTCCTATAGGATAACCGCAGGTGATAGCCCAAACCAATGATATTAGCTTGGTTGCAGCTTTTGTGAATTTGGGACTACGACGTTCACTGCTTGGTCGGTTTCCATACAAAGCTTGCTCAACTGGCATATGCAAATAAAATTCGATGCGTCATGGAAGTGAGTAAAGTTACACTTCCGCTCTCGCAGCAATCGTTGCAGTTTTTTTGCGAATTCAAATGGTGCTATAATCAATTTTAGAAATGATTCGTAACTTTATAATTTTGTAGAATCGATTTCAGCTGCAAATGTTTTGAGCCGCACTGTACAAGCTTTTGTTTGTGTGTGTGCCTGTGTATGTAAATACCTACTTATACTATGTAGTTATGTTTTGCACAAAAAAAAAAAAACAAAAAAAAAAAACAAACAAAAAATTTTTAAAACTGAAAAGTCAACTGCACATGCGCCAATATCTCCTATTCGCTGAATTTGTTATTGCTGTTATCATCGCCACGCGCTAAACTCGAAAAACAAGTTTACTGCATTTGTCAGTGCGTTCGTCTACGATCACTTAGAGTAGACGTACATACATACATACATACATACATAAATATACACATATGTATGTGCATATGCTGTGCATATTTGCCGCCGGATTCTATTTTTTTTTTTTTAATTTTTACTTTAATACTTAGTGAAACTATTGCATTGATGAGTAGCTTTGAGTTTTTTTATAGGTATAGGTAAGTTTTTCATTTATTATTATACGTCTGCACTTGTGGGTATTTTTATGTGCTTTGCGTGATAGCTGACTCACTTCCACATTAAGCACATTTGTTTTTTGTAGCATGCATCTCTCCCTTTTAAATAAATAAACGAAACGTATAAAAATGCTTTTTTAAGTGATGAGCGACTTTTTGGCTTTTTTAATAATTTTTTACAATGTTGGCTCTTTTTATGCCTGGAGTATGAATGTTGTTGCTTTTTGTTTCTTTTTTTTTGCTTTTTTGCGTATGCATGCATGTGTTCGTATGTGTGTGCGTACATAGGTATGCATGTAATAATAACCAGTTGTGTTAATATGGCAAATTTGCCATGACAATGCGCATCTCATATTGTTATTGTTGCTTGTATTTTTTTTGTTTTTATTGACGTCTACAATTAAATCGCTTGTTTTTGTAAGTCAAGGCTAAGCAAGCGCAAAGCAAATCAAAACAATAACAAAATAAGCTAAAGCGCACATACACACATCCATATGTACCTACATATGTATGTATGTGTAAATGTACATATGTATGCATGTGTACAAAAGTTCGCAAAAGTTCATAGATAAGCTACTAAGGTTACATTTTCGAGCCAATGTCGCAATGTCATTGTGCAATATCAGTTAAGCCATAGAAAGTAGACTTTTGCTTAGACTATCCGCAAATGCAAACAACTTTCTAAACATAATTGCAAAAATCATTGAACCTTTAAAGGCATTTTTAACTAACGATGCAATTGAATTGCAAGAAAATATAAAATAAATATTAGCTTGCTTACATCCTGCCACTGGTCTGATTAAATATATATATACAAGTATATACATTTTCTAGAAAAATTTAAGTGTAGATTATTTTTCATAATTAAAACATTTTATTTACTATATTTTCAGTCTTACATGGCAAATGTTTTGTTACATATTTCAATTTAGTTTCGTGCTTATTAGGCATCTTATATATACAGTGCTCATTCACTAATGTGAACGCTTGTAACAGTGAACATTCTTTTCATTAAATAGACTTTTCTATTTTACTAGACAATATTCTAAGGCAAAAAAAAAAAAAAAAAAATTCATACGTATATAAAAATTTTGAATCGCTGCTTCTCACTAGCTCAGAACGTAAATATGTAAATGTATAATATTATTATTTTGGTTTTTTTAGTTTTATGTTAAAATAATTTAAATAAAATAAAAGTTTGTATTTAACCATTCACTTTTTTGTCTTATTCTGTAAACATTTGCATGTTGGCTTAAAGTTACTAGATTTGAACGTTTGCTAGGACAATGCTTACCCAAAAGGACTTTAAACACACAATAGGACTTAAAAAACAAAAGTAATTGTTAGTCTATTCGAATATAACAATCAGGATGGCAATGCCATTGCGCGTGCTAGACGCACACGAAAATCACGATACAGCATTTTACCTCCCATAGGTACACGACACAAATACATGTCAAGGCTCATAAGACACAGGGCCTTGCCATTCATTGGAAATTTCTGTGGCAGTTCGGGCGTTACTTCTAGACCCTCGGATATGGCCATATTGATAAGCCATTTCCAGACGTCTGCGCGCGACCAGTCGCGTGGATCCAATGGCAAACCATCGGAACCTTTTTGTTTTTGATTAGTTAACGTTGTTGCAGGAGTAGTAAATTTGCTATATTTGTTGTCGTTGTTGTTGTTATTATTATTATTATTATTGTCACTACACAAATGATCCATAGTTTTGTCAGCATGATAATATGGATGCGCATTACGCATAGCGGCACGTTTAATCGCCGACGGTGAACTAATAAGTTCCATTTTAGTGTTCCAGAGACGCTGTATATCACCGGAGTGTTGATTACTAATATCTATCTCAGACAGATCCAAAGGTGGCACGCGTTCGGCATATTTAAGATAATTCGTCTCGACTTGCATCTTGATCGTCTGCCGTTGTTAGCTGAAAAGATAAAAAACCATCTATTAGATCGAGCTTCTCTAGAAAATTGCAATTTTTGTTTAATACATATTTCTTCATAACATTGTTTTGTTGGCATACATATGCTTTTAGGACAAATTTAAATAAATCATGAACTGTCCATGAAGAGCATTTATGTGAGTAAACTTTTCTTTTTTTATTAAATTAAAATATAAATGACTTTCATGATCACATGTATACATACGTAGTACGCTTTTTACTTTTTGATTTCATTACAGTGACATACATATGTAAACATACATCTGTGGCAACTTTCTCTAGAACTATAAAATTTTAAAGATTACTTAGAGTCTGCTAAGTATTTCATATAACAAAGCCGCGACAGTTAAAGCGCTGCTGAGCGTCAAAAAGGTCCGACCTTGACAGTGAAATTTTGTATGCCTTCATATTAAACGTTTTATGCTTTGAGGGCTTTTCCACTTCAACACTCTTAGTTTGATTGACGCCGAGATTAACCTACATTTAGTTTATTAATAACTTTTGGTGTTTCATCAATTTAAATTGTAGTCGAATACGCACGCGTTCACACCATGTGCCATGTGTGTACAACACGCATAGGTTTGACCCGACTTAAAACACATGTGCCCTTCCACGGTCTTAATTTAATTTTGTACGCACACAGTTTAGAGGCACAATGCGCACGCGTCAAAGAGCAAACGACAGCGAACAGTAAATAAAGAACACAAGAAAAGTAAATAAAAAAAAAAAATAACAACAAAACAACAAAAAAAAAGCATATCTAAATGAAATACTTCCTACATACATATGTACTTCCACAAGCAAGACAATGACAGGAAATGCTCATATCCGCCTGCACACAGGATGCATAGCGAAAGGAAACGAAATTGAAATACGGGAATTAGTGTGTGGATGCATTTAAATGTCGCTTTATTTAATAAAAGGCACACAGAATTATTATAATGCACACTAAGCTACAAATGTATACTTTTGATTACTCACAAAATTGCTTTTAAACCAGACTTGAACATTTAACAACATAAAAGAGCTTGCCCCTGACTCTTTATGATAAGCTCTTTTGTCATCATAAAAGTAACTACAGTCTAACTTCTTTATAATGAATTTGCCGGTAACGGAAAAAACATAATTTAACAGAAACTTGTTACAAATATGAATTTCGCTTTGACATAAGCTACACCAAACTGCATACTATGGAGAAAATTGTTAGTGATTATATTTGATTTTATTTGAAGGAACTACTCAGTATATATAAAAACATTTACCATATTAAACGATTCGTAAGCTTATTATGTTTTTGTGGGAACTTCCCAATTGGTTAAAATTTTTGCAAATTTAAATTGCGACTACAAAAACTTTTCGTTATTGAGGTATATTCGATATTGAGAAATTCGTTATGCAATCAGATAAAAATGCATTATAGAAAGAAATTAATTATACAGACATTCGTTATGAAGAAGTCCGACTGTACATACTTATATGCCTGCATGCTAGCATATACATATATTAATTTTAAAAAATGTTCACCAACAAGCTTTCGCTTAGCATAAAAATACTTGGTAACTTCTCTTAATGCTTAACCACATATTAAAATGAATTCGTTATTATTTTTTTTTTTCGTATTTTGATGCACGAAACGATTATTAAGCCAGGTGTATTATTGTGAAAAAAAAAAAAAATATACAGCAGCTGCTACGTAACTGCATTCTATACGTTGCGGCTTAACAATAATAAAACCTAATGCGCACGAAGATACAAAACAAAAAAAAAAAAAAAAGAAAATAAAAAAAAAACACATTTCTGTAGAAACACACGCACATTTTCGTCCCTTTTATCCTTTAAGATGCGTGTCGGCAATATGTGGTGGGTAGTGTTACATACTACGTATGCTGCGTCAATTGCCGCAGTTCATTCATTGGGCATGCAGCAGGGACGGAAGGCAATGCACAACAACTGTCAGTCGCAGCCGCAGCCGAAGGCCGATTCAGTTTGCACACGCCCAACAGCTGTTGTCTGTCTTGGGTTAAAATAGGAAAAAAAAAAAAATAAAATGTGAAGCGTGCACAAAACAAACAAATCAATTTAGCCAAGTTGTCGCGTATAGAACGTGCATATTTTATATATTATAGAAAATATGTAAAAATGGCATATGCCTAAACTGTATGTACCTTAATTTATTTTTTTATACAATTCAAAACAGAAAGCACAATGTTACTTTTGCGGCTTCAAATCACAAACAGCGCACAACAGCAAACTTTTTGTTTTTGTTTTTGCCTATTGTAAAAAACAAAAAAAATAGAAAATTGCAGCTTAGTTTTCTCTTTACTTATTAATATTCACAGCACATAAAAAAATACATATAATAATATATTTAATGTATACGAAATGCTATACAATTATGCATGCGCTTATTATTTTTGCTAATTTTTTTTGTATTTTATGTTGCTATTTATTTTTATTTTATCACCTTCTGTTAACAAAACTTGATTTCAAATTTCGAAAGCTCGTATCTGCTGCAATCAGTTTTCTGTTTTAATAATATTTCGCCAACAAACGTTGATTATGTTTGCAATTTTTACACCGACTGGCGTTTATTTCTTTTTTTTCAATGTACACTAATAGTATCACGAATTGTTTTTTCGATTTGTAATAACATTTGCGACGTGCACACAAATGCAGTCACGAAATGTTCGTATAACTGCAAAAACTACTAAATTTACACGAACAGCACACACAACCTTTCGCCACAACTGCTTTCTTGCAACTGAAATTTAAATTGGAATTTGTCTCGGCCGTAGGCGAGGAACTTGTTTCCACACAGACTGTCTGTGGAAGCCATTGCAATCTTAGAGAAAATTTTCAAACTAGTCAAACATTGACAACATTGCATCCCTAACGGCTGCTACACAAGTATACAAATGTATACCGGACAAATCGTTCCGTAGCGTAGCTTAACAATAGCAACCAGGGATGCAGCGTAGTGGTGTGATGCACTGTTGCTTTGACGCTAAAAATAACGTTGTTTTTAATTTAAATGCAACATTTCAAATAGTATGCATTTTAGTTAAAAAATTAGAAATAGTTGCCGGGATTAAATCTGGCAAATAGGAAAAATGAATGTACAATTCTAGCTTTAACATTTTGTTTTGGACAAAGTTATTTTTAACATGTGCAAAAATCGTCTGTGAGTTGCAACTAAGAGATGAGTTCCACACAAAATCGGTTAGTCAACAGCTGAAATTAAGGTGAAATCACACTGCAAGCGCCCAGAAGGCGGGTTTCCTAACAATTGACAAGCCATAAACGAAGCCGACTGCAGCTTCGGTAGTACAAAGGATTTTTGTTGGTCAGAAAACATTGAACATTGAACATGCGTTTTTCCATGTTTCAGTAAAAATGCATGCGGAAATAATGTGTCGCTTATTAAGCATTTAAGCAGGATGCCAAAGGCCGAAACAATCGAAACTCCTACGTGAGGGTAACGCACAAGTGTATATTATAATAGCAATGCACAATGAGATTATCCCTCTGCAAACACAAAAACGTTAGCAGGTTTTCCTTTTTTTGTTTTTTTTTTGCTACGCACTTCCGCTTGGGTATGCCTGGTTTCCGTTTACCTAAGAATTTGTTTGTGCGGCAATTAAATTTAGAGTTAGACAGCTGAGCAGCCAAAAAAGTGAAACTATGATGAAAAACCGGAAAGCGGAAGTTAAGGGATGTGGGCAATTGTATTCATAATTAAAAACGAACTTCTGCATTAGTTTGTCTATGATGTATGTATATATGTATATAGGGTAGGGTATGAATTTTAGCCTCTATTTCATGTTGTCAAAAATGGATAAGTGTATAAAATGTTGTTTTTGTTTTTTTTTTTTTTACAAAAATTAAAAACCATTACAAGGACGTCACGTAATTAGGCATTTAGGCGTCAACAACGTTGCACATGGAAATGCATAATCACTTGACGTCGAATGGAAAGCTGTTGCATACACAAACATTCGGCTATTTGCTGCCAATAATGCCAACAATAGCAGAGGACTTCGAACGCTTAGCTGTCAAGGCTTGCGCCGATGGCAAACCCTTCAGCGTTTGTTGTGGCTGCGCGGGCTTCACTTGGCAATCGAAGGACTTCTGATAGGTCGTCACACCGGCGGCGGTGCGCACAAGCGAGCGACGTGCCGCATTGCTAGCCAATAGATAATGCAATGGCCAGGAGATCACGCCCGGCCTGTAGTGTGCAATGGGATATGAAATGTTCGGCTTCGTTTTCAAAGTTGCACTCGACACTTGCTTCACGATGCTCTCGCCGCCTAGTCGCCTATTGAAGTTGCTGGTGGCGCCACTGCAGCCACAACCTCTCGGTGCGCCTCTAAAGACACCTGCCGCACTTTGCGGCTTATGCCGCAGCATGCCAGCACATGCGCCATCACAACGTCCAGGAATTGGCTCCGGCTCCGGTGGGCTGGGGGTTTGATAGAATGATGGCACAGCTGATGGTCGGCTAGTGCCCATAACTGATTGTCGATTGGCACCCAGAATGGATTGCCTGTTGGCAGTCAGCATCGATTGCCTGTTGGCAGTCATCACTGATGGTCGGTTCTGGGTTATAACCGATGTCCTGCCCTGGCCCATAGCTACTCGCGATGGTCTGCCAGTGTATTCGGGGCCGTATGCTGGATTGTACTTGCCCATGAAAACCGTTTCGGCTTGATTGGCAGTTTCCTTGCCAACTGCATGCCCCACCCCTAGGGTGGCATGATGCTGTTCACATTTTGCCGTGCCATTGCGTATTTTTGCATTGCAGCAAGGACATATTATGATGCTATTAGCCTTTGGTAATTTTTTGCTATGCCTGCGCACCCTTTTGCTCTTTTTGCTGTGACTCTCCGAAGTTTTGGCTTCCAGGTTCGTTTTGATGCCCTTTTTCGAACCGGCTAGCGACGCAGTGTCCGACTTTTGCTTGCCTGTTGACGCAATTGTCGCATTCGAGCGTCGCTTCTTCACATGTTCCGTGGCCGCCGCTGCCGCATGTTTGTCTATGAAGATCTGCAATGCCTGCGTCAATAGATTCGAAATATGCGATTTATCTTTATCGGCCCCCTGCTGTTGGCAGCAGCCACACTTGGCTGCGCGCGCATTATCCTCTGCTGCTGGTCTGGCTGTGCGCCTTTTTGGACACGATTTCGGTTCGCAAGCTGCTGGCCACATTCTGGCATCGTATCTGCCATCGTATCTGGCATCCAACATGTTTCGATTTCTATGCATACTTTGATTGCCATCCATTAGTACCGGCGGACTATATTGATGGACAGTGTGATAACTTCTGTTCTCCAACAGCGGCGCCCGTTGACTCAAGGAGCTGCGGTATGCGTCCGCATTATTGGCGTAGCGATTGTTGCTAATGCGACCCAAGGAGTTCCTGGCCTGCTCTTGCTTATACGTAGTGTCTGCTGAGGTTCTGGCACTTTGTGAGCCCGACAGTCGCTTCGACTTCGTGGAGTAGCTGCTTCTGCCGGTTTGCAGTTGATTCACATTCGTGCGGCTGCGATTTATGGCACTTGTCAGATGCTCAATCAAACTGTCATTGTCGCGCTCCGGCAGCACAATGACGCTGAAGGACGGCCCGTCATTGCCATCGAGTGCTCGTCCAGGCTGCGCGTGGCGGCTCTCCGCCGCATCAATGTCCGCATGGTGCGCCGACTTGGTGCCCGTGTCCATGTAGTTGTTGACCACATAGCGTATCTTCCTGTTGCAGGTGGTGCAAATGCCGTGCTCTGTATTGCAGTCCTCATCGATCATGACGCCGCACAGTTGGCAATAGTCCAACTCGGATTTTCCACCCGATTTTCGACGTACGTGCGACACATTGGATAGTCTGGCCTTTGGCTGGCTTGAATGCCTATTTAAATGTTTATGTTTTGGTTTCTGCTCTTTGCGCTCACGCGCCTGCTGCTCCTTGAGCTCGCGCTCCTTGCGCCTGGCAATGGCATCCAGTATGGCCTGTGGCACGGGATTCAGATTCTCTCTGGGATCACAGGTCACCAGTTCGTAGTCATGGCAATCGTCGCAATTGCGCAGCACAATCACATTCTCCGATCTATCCAGATTATTGCGACAGCGGCCGATTTCGCGCATGTCTGCATACTGGCACATGCGGCAACTGCGCTCACGCCCCGTGACTTCCAGGACGTTCGGCTCACTGGCAGTGGCTGGCATGGTACTGTTGTGCCTTGATTTCTTGCGTCCTCGACTGTCATTGCCCGCCGTCATGCGCAGCCAAGGATAACGCTGACATTTCAAATCGGCATAACTGCAGACATGCCGCGTGTCACATTGCCGTGACACATCCGTTGTATTGCTGCACGTACCTGCGGAGTCATCCGAGCCCGAAATTGCGTCGCATGCCGCATTGCTTTCCGTTCGTATGCGCAATCTCGTGTTTGTGTAATGGTTTATAATTTTTTCAACCTTTAAATTTGCCATTCTTTTTTTTTTTTGTTTTTAAATTTTGAAGTGTGACAATTTGTCATTTTTTTTTTTCTTTTCTTTTTTTTTATTGACAAGTTCAGACTACGAGGATTATAAAAAAGTGTGCCACTATGTGATGCGGTGGGATGAAGTGTTATGGCAGTGCTTAGTAATGATGTTGTTGTTGTTGTTGTTGTTGCAATGCACGTCTTTTCCATATGTGAAATGGATGTCGCCAATGCCGCCAGCCCATGCTGCGACAAAGCCAAGTTGGTCGACTGTTGCACTTCGCTGTAAATGTTCGGCTGCGCTGTTCTGTTAATCCGCTTTGCAATAATCGCATTGCTTGGCTGCCAGTTGGCTGCATATCATGCATGCTGGGCACCACAAAGGACCAAAGCTGCAATTGACTGTCGTTCTTATCGCAGTCTGGAATTTTATCATATTTGGCCACACTGTCAGCGTCTTGGCTGCCAGAATTTGCGCTTGAATTATTGCCGCCATAATTTCGCACAGCTTCACTTGCTTCTTGCGATGCACAGCTATCGGCTGAGTTAGCCACAATCTCTTCAGTACAATTGCTTTGCAGCTCAACAGATGGCTGCATATTTGCAAGAAATTCCGGCCTATAGAGCATTGCCAGCTGCCTGAGATTAATGGAATGTTCATTGCGTTTCACGCGCGGCTTATTCGGCTTGGCACAGTGCCAAGCGAATTTGCCACCGCAGCAGCGCTTGGGGCAGCAGATTGTGCTCTTCGCCGCACTGGAGTTACTGCGGCATGTGTTGCAAAACTTTTTTGTTCTGTTTGCTTCCAATTCTTTGCGCTAAAATGAAAATTATAAATTAATAAAAAAAGAAAAACATAGTTTTTTACAAACTTACACTCAAGAATCTGTTATCAGCAGCAAGTGTTTTGCTTTTTTTGACCACTCTGCGTTTCGGACTTGGCCTGCCTGGCGTTGCGGCACACTGCTGCATGTATACTTTTGGCAGTCGCTGTAGGCCGCACTTGGTGCACATGTGAGTCCTGGCATTCCCAGCATTCGCATTTGTATCGCCCTCCGGTCGTATGGGCTTCTGGCAATGCCGGCACATCTTGAACTGCACGATTTCCGTTTGCTGATTGCTCAACTCATCCGAGAGACAGTACTGTAGGCTATCAACCTCACACTCGACCAGCGTCTCATTGGAAAAGGGCCTGCGCCTGTTGCCAGTTGCCTGGGCTCTGGGCTTCTTGCGACGGTTCTTACTCGGGTTCTTCGCATTTAAGTTTCTATTGTGCGCTGCTGCCTTTCTGTTGCTGGCCACACAATGGCCACATGGCACAAGTTGTGCTGCCCCCATACCATATTTGCTTTGGTTATTTCTGTTGTAGTCCACGCTCATGTGGTTTGTTCTGGCAGTTTCACAGCTGCAGCTTGATGCTGCCTGATAGCCATATAGATCGTCAGTATTTTGTTTGGCGCCCGGGCTGCTGCTTCTGTCGAATTCATAACCCGAGAGGCAACTGCAGCAAACACAAGATTCATGATTTTTTCTATTATCAATTGCCTGTGGTGTTCTGCCGTATTGGCTTTGATAATTTGGCTGAGTTATGATATTTGTGTAACGGAATTCCCTAAGTCTGTCGTTTTTATTATCATATGGAACAGAGTCGCATATGCATGGATCATTGCCACATTGACAAGGTTCCTTCATAGATCTCTTAGCGGTTCTCTTCTTTGGACTGCATTCACATATCTCTGGATCATTGCCACAAGGACACAGTTCTTTAACGGTTTTCTTGGCCGCTTTCTTTTTGGGATTACATTCACATATGTTCGGATCATTGCCACAAGGACAACAAATCGGCTCAGACTTCTTTTTATCCCTTTGACAGCTGTACATAGCTTCCTTGTCAAATTGACAGTCATATCCTGCATATGGCATGCTACTGTTATTCGCGTTCATATTATTAGCGACATACTCAAGATTCGAAACATTGTTGTTGTTGTAATATTGATTTTGATATTGATTTTTTGGAACCTTTTGATTGCATTCGCAGTTATATGGATCGCTGCCACATGGACAAGGCACCTTAGACTTCTTTTTATCATGTGCTTTTTTGTTACATTCACAATTGTTTGGATCGTTGCCACATGGACAAGGGACCTTCTTGTTCTTTTTATCTTTACCATATTGACAGTCATAAGTTGCTATTTGATTGATATTATCATTTAACCCGGTTTTGCATTCGCACTTGCTTGGGTCCGTACCACATGGACAAAGATCCTTTGCTTTCTTCTCCTTTTCTTTTTTACCATACTGACAGTCATACTCTGGGTTTGGCTGAAAACTCTCATCAAATTGACTTGGTTTGGATCTGGTCTTGCATTCACAATTATTTGGATCACTGCCACATGGACATGGAACCTTTGATTTCTTCTCTTTTTCCCTTTTACCATATTGACAGGCATATTCTGGATTGAGATTAGTACTGCTATCATATTGCTTAGATTTAGATCTCTTTTTGCATTGACAATTGTAAGGATCACTACCACATGGACAAAGGACCTTTCCCTTCTTCTTTTCCTTTTCTTTTTTACCATATTGACAGGCATATCCTGGACTGAGATCAGTACTGCTATCATATTGTTTAGATTTAGATCTCTTTTTGCATTGACAATTGTAAGGATCACTACCACATGGGCAAAGGACCTTTCCTTTCTTTTCTTTTACCTTTTTACCATATTGACAGTCATAAACTGGATTGAGATTTGCATTGTCATTATATTGATTAGTTTTAGACCTTTCCTTGCATTCGCACTTGTTTGGATCATTCCCACATGGACACAGTTCCACTGGCTTCTTTTCTTTTTCCTTCTTACCATACTTGCATTCGCACTTGTTTGGGTCATTCCCACATGGACAGAGTTCCACTGACTTCTTTTCTTTTTCTTTCTTACCATATTGGCAGCTATAAACTGGATTGGGATTTGTACTGTCATTATATTGGATAGTTTTTGACTTCTTGCATTCGCACTTATTTGGATCATTCCCACATGGACACAGTTCCACTGGCTTCTTTTCTTTTTTACCATATTTGCAGTCATACTCTGGAGGTTGCTTCATGCTGCCATCGTATTGGTTAGGTTTGATTCTCTTTCTGCATTCACACTTGTTGGGATCCTTGCCACAGGGACAAAGTTCCACTGGCTTTTTCTCTTTTTGTTTCTTGTCATACTTGCATTCGCACTTTTTTGGGTCTTTACCACATGGACAAGGTTCCACGGGTTTCTTTTCTTTTAGCTTTTTTTTCTTTTTATCCTTAGAATCGGTTCTTTTGCCATATTTACAATCATATTGGGAATTTTGTTTCGAACCGACTGCATATGGGTTTGGTTTTGCGCTTCTTGCGCATTCGCACTTATCGGGATCCCTACCACATGGACAAAGTGGGTTAGATTTATTTTTGTCCTTTTTACAATTGTGCTTTGCATCGACAGCATATTGACAGGCAAATGCTGGATTTTGACTTGGGTACTTACTCTTCTTTAGTTTGCAATCGCACGTGCTTGGATCTTTGCCACATGGACAAAGTTCCTTCGTTTTCTTTTTGCTTTTGTTTTTGATCTTGGGCGCAGGATCTTTATCACATGTGCAGTTGCTGGCATTATTATTTAAATAATTATTATGACTTACAATATTAAGATTAACTGGATGTGGATTACATTTTTTCTTATCCTTGAACACTTTCTGTAGAACGCCCCAACGTTTAGGCTTATAGGTTTCCAGACCCATAAAGCTTTGATTTTGACGTTTAGTTTTGCACTGCTGACTCGAACTCGATTTGCTTCTAATACGATTTTTAATATCATTCATACCAAATTGACTCTTCTGCACGATTGTATTCCTAATAAACGTCGTATACGGAAAATAGGATTCGTGCGTACTGCCGCCCGAAACGCGTAGCAATTCCTGTGCTCTGAGGGCCTGCGCAATTGATATTTCTGTTGAATCCATTTCAGCCGGATCAGTTAAGTCCCTTCTTAGTCTTAGGTCTGCCTGTTGGCTATTCGGAGTAAGGACGGCGAA